>CAUYTI010012664.1:0-75344 GCA_963575145.1 Galago senegalensis
GCTTGCCGAACTTCTTTCTGGGCTCAGCTCCCCGTCTTTGGCTTCATAGATTCTGATTCCAACCAGTTTTTCTTCCTTTGCTCAGGAGCCTCTGACCAGGGTTGCTACCAGTCGGCCATCTTCCCAGAATCCCCCTGTTTAAATTTTTAAAATGAAATTTCAGAGATATAAGTTTTTATAGAAATGTTCCTCTGAAATAGTGCATGTCAGTGACTGTTAAGCTTTTTAAAACAAAAGGAGACATGATAAATTAAAATGCTGTTCTAACTGAAGTGAACATGCAACAGAGTTGAACCTCAACTGCTTAGCTTGTCTCTCCCTTATTTACCACTCTGACTGTCCAAGTCTGCTGCATATCTGGAGAATCCTAGATTTCCTGGGAATGCAAGTGTAAAATGTGCCAATATACAATACATTCTGTTCAAATGTTTGAGACCTTCCCGTTAGGGGAATAGAAGATACATTAATGAACAATGCCTTCACAGAGCTTACATTCTCATAAGACAGTGAAGTGTGAAAAATCAATTGCTTAGCTTATTTTCTTAATAGAAAGTTTATTTAATAGAAAATTAGGACTTTGAATTGAAAAGAAGAAAGGCAATTGATGACCACAGGAGAAATTTTGGCATGAACTGATGCTTTACAGTGGGTATTTATTACCCAGCTATCTTTATAAGTATTTCTTTATTCCCACGCTATTTCAGGGACTACAGTGTGGCTGACACTGTACAGAGCCTCAGGAATAAACAACAGAGAATAATACAGGGGTGTTCCCTGTGTTCAGAGAGCTTACAGTTTGGAGGGTAGGACAGACATTAAATAAAGTACACAATCTGTAATTGAAATTAAGGAAACAACAAATTAAGGATTAAACACTGTTCTGTTCTCACCAACTGATTACTGTATTTGATTATAATAATGTTTAACTTTATAAAACACTTAAAGAAAGTCAATACACTCTAATTCATTTCAGTCTGTAAAGAAAGGCAGCCTTTGAAAATCCTGATGTTTATCTAATAGATATTTCAGACTTAAGGGTGGGAGACAGGCATCAACAGTATTTAAAGCTCTTCAGGTGATTTCACTTGCAGCCAATGTAAGAGTCACCAAACTTAGGAGGAAGCTTATAATTTATTTTATATTCACTTATAAATATACTTTCCACCACACCTAATGTCTAAGGATCTTCTAATTCATATGTCCTCTTAGTTTGAAAAAACATTTATGCTTCATTGCCACGTGCAAAATTTTAGAATAGGCTTAGACCCTGAACTAAGTAGCTGGAATGCAAACCTGGTCATTTCAGAGAGTAATCTCAAGGAAAACAGAAGCAATTTGTTTATTTAATACTTATTTTGGCTATTTTTTTAACTCCATGCTTCAGACTTCAATATCATTACTTCAATATCAATATCATGTCTGAGTGTGGCCTCAGTGAAGGTTAACTGCCAACTCTCCTGTAATTACAGATTAACGTTCCAAACTTAAACCAAAATATTAAACTAATTGTCTATAATCTCTTTTATGCTGGAATTTATCTGAAATGCATATGGACAAGGGTAAGTGTTAGGATTTGGAGAACCATCACAAACACTGCAAAAAGAATGGAAAAAGTCTTAATACCAGATAGGCAAAGGAAAAAACATAAACAGAGACTAGGGGACTAGGGGTTTTCCAAAGTTTTCCTCAGTTATTTTCCTTTTTGATTACAAGACTGTCTTAGGCTGTGATGTTTGGAAATTGGCCTGCTGGACTCCAAAGCCAAGGGCAAGCCATCTGGCTCCAAGCACACTGAGCTCCAACTATGGTGCCACAAAATTTTTTTCTTTTCTTTTCTCTTTTTTTAAAAAAAATAAAACAAAGTCCTGCCAATTTGCAGTTTCCACACTTTATTTTGCTTTAGGACTCTCCCCACAGTGGCAATTCTTGCAATGACACAATTACATTCTCAGTTCACAAGTAAATCCTGCATGAAGACTCCCTTATCCCATGTCGATCACTCAAAAATCAAACCACAAGGAACAAATTTGCAGTAGCAAAAGGATTGTCCCCAAAGCAGAAGATACATGAAGGAATTGCTTATAAATTCATGCAAAGTAATAGTCTACTTTATAATTAGGGAGTGATTTTAAGGCATTTAGAAAGAAATAAACAAAACATATACCATTCCTTGAAACTTTATTTTGTCTACTGATTTCTAAGAGTCAAAAAACTACAGGACCATGAAAATTGATACAACAAATCTTCCAGCAAAAACTGTTTTCCAGGCCCCACGTAAGGACTAGAGTTTACAATAGAGTGAATATGAGAGAAGCAAAAAACTGCCATAATGAGCCACAAGGTAAACAAGAGAAGATATAAACAACTTTATGTGAAAAGATAAGTCATTAAGCAATCTTATTTATCCAGATTCCATTGCACTTTGCCCTGCTCCTGAGTTCCTGAGTTACCATAGAGAATTAACTTCACCTTTCTCTCCTGTTTCCCTTCCCAAAGTGTAACTCGGTATAGTTATAACCCCAATTTAATTTTTAGTTCTCTAGACTCCATCAAATTCTTCTTCACGGCCTGGTTGGAAGAAGGTTTGTGATTCCCTTGTGTATGAGTTAATGTAAAGAATGGAAACTAACTACCTGACTTAAACAAAAAGATTAACACAAAGGATGTTGGAATCTCATAAACATGGGAAGGATTGGAAAATCAGGGTCAAATAGAAAGAAAAGAAAGCTCTAAAGCTTTTCTTTCCATCACAACCTGAGTTGCAACACAGAACCTCCCAGTGACATGCTCCCCTTACTGATGTCCCCAGGCAGAACTGGACCCATCACAGGGACACTCCTGACGCTGCCTTCAGGAAGCTCCTCCCAATCTGTACCTCTAGCTTTACCTCACTAACTCCAGATTGAAAATTCCAGCCACCATGTTCAATTAACTTGGTCCCATAGGAGGTAGAAAAGAAATTTCTGAGAATTTCCTTTTTCTGTGGTAGAAAGGAATATTCTGTTTCTATTGTGGGTAGATTCCCCCACGAAGACTTTCAAGATATAGAATTACTAAAGTATAGGAAAAGAAGTAAAATGCTACAGAGATTTTTTTCTTGAATTTCAAAATGTATACAAATGCTTTTGTTACATGATTGCTTTTATAATGTTTAAGTCACAGCTAATAGTGTGTACATCACCAGAATAGTGTTCATTATACCTGTTAAGTAGATTTTACCCTCCACTCCTGGCCCTCCTTCCCTGCCTGATTTCCAGTGAATTTTACTTTACTTTACTTCTACTTTACTTCTATGCCTATGTGTACCCATCAATTTGTTCCAAATTACGAGAGAATATATGTGGTATTCATTTTTCCATCCTGAGATACTTCTCTGGAAAATGGTTTCTAATTCCATCCAAATTGCTGCAAAAGACATTGACTCATTCCTTTTTATGACTTAATAGCAATCCATGGAGTATATATACTACATTTTATTTATGCATTCATGAATTGACGAGCACTTAGGTTAATTCCAGATCTTTGCAATGGAGAATTGTGTGCTGTAATAAACATTCAAGTGCAGTGGAGAGGGGCAAGATGGCCGACTGGAGCCAGCCTCTGACAGAAGCTCCCATCCAGATGGAAGGATAATGTCCAGAAAATACCCAATTAAACTGAAGACTGGGAGCCCCAACCGAGAGAGAATAGTGATAACTGCAGGTCACCTCTGCTGCGGCAAGCTGTGACTCCAAAATTCAGGTACAAAATTCATCCCAAAGGAAAAGTGTCCATCCCCTCCCCCAAGAAAGTTGTGGTTTTTGTTGTTGTTTTTCTTTTCCTGTACATTGGCTCCTGTAGGTTTTCTACAGGCAAGTGGTGAACCAAGGACCTTGTGTCTTACCCCACAGGTGAGAGCTGTAGGAAGAGGGGTCTACTTCCCCAGAGGGACCCTGTTTTGACCTTGAGCACTCTCTTGCCAGGCAGAAAAATTGAACTGATGTTTTCCCTGTCATTCTGAACTTCCAGTCCACCCTTACCCCCTAGCCTGATGAACCAGAAGCCTAACCCCTACAGAGACTGTGGGAGGAGGCTCATGAGCAGCCCCCCAACCCTGCTGGACCAAGCACCCCATACTCCCCCAACCCTAGGCCTGTGCCCTGCCCAATGCCCTGCAGAAGCCTCCACATTGCCCCCAATCTGGCCAGTCATAAGCCAAGCACTCTCCTTGCCAAAGTCACTGGGTGCCAGGCACCGCCAGAACTGCATACAGCAGCCCCCACCCGGATGCTAGATCCATGTGCCCCACACTCCCAGAACCACTCCTACAGCCAGAACTTCCTGGCTGTGGCAGTCACCTGGGAGCTGCACAGGGTCACTTCCCACAAAGATTCAAAACAATAGAGTGATTCTGCCAGGGCCTAATCTTGGAAAGACATCTCCCCAACTCTGAGAACTGCCAGAGGAAACCCAGAACTCGCTCTATAGGGATACCAGTGCTGCAGAGCAGCTGGAGCAAAGGCATGGTGGCTGAGGGAAAAACACATTTGCTGACTTATTACTCTTAGGATTAGACTGAGTTCAAGTGGAACACTCACCAGTGTCTTTTGAGTACCTGAGGCAGGCAGGCCTCAGCTCTCCCAGCTGGCTGGTGGCAGAGGGTAGTAGCCAGGCCACGGGGGCATTGACCTTCCTTTGACTCTGACAGGTGCAAAGCCCCAGCACATCTGCTTATTGGAGGGAGCAGGACCTCAGCCTATGGGGTCACCAGTGACTAGGTGTGAAAAAGGAGCAAAGTGGAGAAAGAGACTCAGCCCCCTGGTCCAACTCTGCTACTGGGCAGGCCTTTCTGACTCCACAGAGCACTGGAGTGAGCCAAATTGGAGCAGCCATCTAGTTGCTGGAGACCTTTCAAACCCTCCCACTTGACAGTTCATACTGGGTCAATTGGTTTGGAACTCCAAACCTGGGTCAATCACCCAAGCACCCTCTCGGGTGGTACCCTGGTTGTGTGATAATCGGAAGGGTTGATTTTCCTCTTCCAGTTGTTGTCCATGGAGGGTGGGGTGTCTTAGTTGCTTGTATGTCTCCACAGCTAAGACTTCACCAGAGTCACTGATCCACTAGAATTGGACAAGAACAAGATGAATATAAGACAGAGCCACCTAACCCCACCACACCAAGCAGTTATCCTCAGCCTCAGACTGAGGAAATGATAAAGGCCAAATAACAACAGATCCTCAATAAATATTGCCTAAAACTCTATTCTCAGAAGTATGAAAATCTAAAGGAAATAGATCAATACATGGAAACAGGCCACCCCCTACGGATCCTTTGTAAAGCTATAGGGGGAAAAAACTGCAGTCATCAGTCCCAGATCCTTGACAAAGGGTTGGTTAACCACAATTCCAGGAACTCCCAATCCATTTCACCTTCCTTGCCCATCTAGCCAATGGTAAAAAACAATCATGAGGTGGAATCAGCAGAAAAACTCTGGCAACATGAATAATCAGAGTAGATCAACTCCCCCAAGGAATGATATGGCAGATACAGCATAATATCCCATTCATAAACAAGTGGCTGAGATGTCAGACATCAAGTTCAGAATTTGGATAGCAAATAAGATCAACAGAATGGAGGTAAAGATGGAATTAGAATTTCAAAAGATGTCTCAAGAATTCAACGAATTGGCTCAGCATCTGTGGCCCAAGTGGCTAAGGTGCCAGCTACATACACCTAAGTTGGTGGGTTCAAATCCAGCCCAGGCCTACCAAACAACAATGATGGCTGCAACCAAAAGAAAAAAAAATAGCCAGGTGTTGTGGCAGGCACCTGTGGTCTCAGCTACTTGGGAGGCAGAGGCCGGAAACTCACTTGAGCCCAGGAGTTAGAGGTTGCTGTGAGCTGTGATGCCACAGCATTCTACCCAGGGGGATAGCCTGAGGCTCTGTCTCAAAAAAAAAAAAAAAATTCGATGAATTCAAAGATAAAATCACCAAAGATTTTGACTCATTGAGGCAAGAACTTGCAGCCCTCAAAGATCTAAGAAAATACAGTGGAATCCCTCCGTAACAGAATGGAACACACAGAAGAAAGGATCTTGACATTGAAGACAAGCTTTTGAATGCTCCCAAATACTCAAAGAGGAAAATAAGTGGACAAAAAAAATGAATCATTCTCTTAGAGAGCTCTGGAATAATTACAAGAGATCTAATATTCACCTTATAGGAATTCCTGAAAGTGATAAGCTTGCTGCAAAGGATACTTATGCTTTACTTCATGAAATAATCAAAGAGAATTTTCCAGACATGCCAAGAGATTCTGAAATTCAGATAGCAGACAGTTTCAGAACACCAGCATGACTCAACCCAAATAAAATTCTCATAGATACATTATAATTAGGTTTGCCAAAGTTAATATGAAGGAGAAAATTCTGCAAGCAGCCAGACATAAGAAAACTATAACATACAAGGGGAAGAACATTAGAATGACTTCAGAGCTCTCTGTTGAAACCTTTCAAGCTAGAAGAGGGTGGTCATCAACCTTCAATCTCCCTAAACAAAATAACTTTCAACACAGGATTCTGTATCCAGCTAAACTGAGTTTCATCTATGATGAAGAAATTAAATACTTTAATGACATTCATATGTTGAAGAAATTTGCCATAACTAAACCAGCTCACCAGGAAATTCTCAGACCTATCCTCCATAATGAATAGCACAATCCACCACCACCAAGTAAATTCACTCAGAAACTTTTGATCAAATTCCAACTTCCACAGTGGCGAAAAGATTAAAAATGTCCACTGGACTTCTGAAAAACTCAACACCCAAAATACTACCAGGCTTATCATACTCTCAGTTAATGTGAATGGCTTAAATTGTCCTCTCAAGAGGCACAGGTTGGCTGACTAGATACAAAAACTCAGGCCAAACATCTTCTGCATTCAAGAATCTCATCTTATTTTAAAAGAGAAACATGGACTCAGGGTGAAGGGATGATGATCTATAATTCAGGCAAATGGAAATCAGAAAAAAACAGGTATTGCAACCAAAATTAGAGCAGAACTAACTGAAATTGAAAACAAAAGAATCATATAACAGATCAGCCAATCAAAAAGTTGGTTTTTTGAAAAGGTCAATAAAATAGATAAACATTTGGCTAACCTAACCAGAAGAGTAAAATCCCTAATTTCATCAATCAGAAATGATAAAGGCCAAATAACAACAGATCCTCAGAAATTCAACAAATCCTTAATGAATAGTGCATAAAACTCTATTCTCAAAAGTTTGAAAATCTGAAGGAAATATATCAATACTTGGAAGCATGCCACCCTCCTAGACTTAGCCAACAAGAAGTGGAAATGTTGAACAAGCCTATAACAAGTTCTGAAATAGCAACAACTGTAAGAAATCTCCCCAAAAAGAAAAGCCTGGGACCAGATGGCTTCACATCAGAATTCTACCAAACCTTTAAAGAGGAACTAGTACCTATATTGCTCAACCTTTTCCAAAATATAGAAAGGGAAAGAATACTTCCCAACACATTCTGTAAAGCAAATATCACCCTGATACCCAAACCAGGAAAAGACCCAATAAGAAAAGAAAATTAGAGACCAATATCTCTAATGAATATTGATGCAAAAATATTCAATAAAATCCTAGCAAACAGAATCCAACAACACATCAAACAAATTATACATCACAACCAAGTGGGTTTCATCCCAGGGTCCCAGTATGGTTCAATATATGTAAATCCATAAATATAATACATCACATAAACAAATTAAAAAACAAAGACCATATGATTCTCTCAATTGATACAGAAAAAGCTTTGACAATATCCAGTATGCTTTCTTGATCAGAACGCTTAAGAAAATAGGTATAGAAGGAACATTTCTTAAACTGATAGAGGCCATCTACAGCAAACTCACAGCCAATATCATATTAAATGGAGTTAAATTGAAATCATTTCCACTCAGATCAGGAACCAGGCAAGGTTGCCCAGTGTCTCCACTGCTTTTTAACATTGTAATGGAAAGCTTAGCCACTGCAATCAGGCAAGAGAAGGCAATCAAGGGGATCCAAATAGGACCAGAGGAGATCAAACTGTCACTCTTTGCAGATGATATGCTTATATATCTGGAAACCCCCAGGGAATCAACTACAAAACTCCTAGAAGTGATCAAAGAATACAGCAACATCTCAGGACACAAAATTAACATTCACAAATCTGTAGCCTTTATATATACCAACAATAGTCAAGGGGAAAAAACAATCAAGGACTCTATTCCCTTTACGGTAGTGCCAAAGAAGATGAAATATCTGGGAGTATATCTAATTAAGGACATTAAAGATCTCTATAAAGAGAACTATGAAACTCTGAGAAAAGAAATAGCTGAAGATGTTAACAAACAGAGAAATATACCATGCTCATGGCTGGGAAGAATCAACATTGTTAAAATGTCTATACTACATAAAGTAATCTACATATTAAATACTAAATACAATCCCTATTAAAGCACCTCTGTCATACTTTAAAGACCTGAAAAAAGTAGTACTTCGTTTTATATGGAAACAGAAAAAAACTCAAATAGCCAAGACATTACTCAGAAATAAAAACAAATTGGGAGGAATCACGCTGCCAGATTTCAGACTATACTATAAATCAATAGTGATCAAAACAGCATGGTAGTGGCACAAAAATAGAGAGGTAGATGTATGGAACAGAATTGAAGACCAAGAGGTGAATCCAGACACTTATCATAATTTGATATTTGATAAGCCTATCAAAAATACAAATTGGGGGAAAGATTCCCTATTCAACAAATGGTGGTGGGTGAATTGGCTGGTGACCTGTAGACTGAAACTGGGCCCAAACCTCTCTCCTCTAACAGAAATTGACTCTCACTGGTTAAAGGATTTAAACTTAAGACATGAAACTGGAAAAATTCTAAGACAGAGTACAGGGGAAACCCTTGAAAAAATTGGCCTGGGAGAATACTTTATGAGGAGGACACCCAGGCAATTGAAGCAACATCAAAAATACATTACTGGGATCTGATCAAATTAAAAAGCTTCTGCACTGCCAGGAATACACTAAGTAATGCAAATAGGCAGCCCTCAGAATGGGAGAGGATTTTTGTAAGTTATATTTCCAACAAAGGTCTAATAACCAGAATCCACAGGGAACTCAAACTTATTACTAAGAAAAAAACAAGTGATCCCATTTCATTGTGGGCAAGAGACATGAACAGAAGCTTCTCTGAAGAAGACAGGAGCATGGTCTACAGACACATGAAAAAATGCTCATCATCTTTAATCATCAGAGAAATGCAAACCAAAACCACTCTGAGATACCATGAATTCCAGTAAAAGTAGCCCACATCACAAAATCCCAAAACTACAGATGTTGGCATGAATGTGGAGAAAAGGGAGCACTTCTGCTCTGCTGGTGAGAATGCAAGATAGCACATTCCTTTTGGAAGGAAGTTTGGAGAGCACTCAGGGATCTAAATGTAGACCTGCCATTTGATCCTGCAATTCCTCTTCTAGGTGTATATCCAAAGGATCCAAAATCATTTGGCAATAAAAATATTTGCACCAGATTTTTCATTGCAGCTCAATTCATAATTGCCAAGTCATAGAAGAAGCCCAAGGACCCATCGACCCATGAATGGATGAATAAATGGTGGTATAAGTATACCATGGAATACTATGCAGCATAAATAGAGACTTTACCTCTTTTATGTTTACATGGATGGAGCTGGAAAATATTCTTCTTAGTAAAGTATCTCAGGAATGGAAAAAAATATATATATATCCAATGTACTCAATACTACTGTGAAACCAAATTATAATCACTCACACTTGCATATGAAAAATGAAACACAACTATAGCCTAGGATGAAAGAACAAAGGGGAGGGAGAGAGGAAGGGAGAGGGGTGGGTCGATAGAGGGAGAATTAGTAGGGGGACCACACCTATGGAGCATATTGCAAGTACAAGATGGATCTATCAGATATAGAACACAAATGACCTAATGCTGTAATTGGGTAAATGAGGTGAAGGCTATGTTGATTAGTAGGATGTAAGCACTCCAATTTGTACAAATAATCAAAACATTGAATCCCATAATGGCATAAATGTATTCATGATCTATGTACAAATGACTTAATTTAAAAAAAATTCGAGTGCAGGTGACTTTTTGATAAAATGACTTTTTTTCCTCTTGGTAGATACCTAGCAGTGATATTGCTGGATTGAATGGTAGGTCTACATTTATTTCTTTGAGGAATTGCCATATTGTTTTCCATAAGGTTATACTAACTTGCAATCTCACCAACAGTGTATAAGTTTTTCTTTCCCTCCACATTCATGCCAGCATAAATATCCAAATTACAAGTTGGATTGTTACATGTATTTGAAAGAAATTACAGATTGTTACATGTATTTGAAAGAAAAAAAAAAGTCTTTGCAGTGTCATGTGCTTGCTTTCATGGTATAGCAAACAAAAGCAATAATTAGTTTTATAAAAAAGAACAGGTTGCCAGAAATTAACTTTCTGTATTTATCCTAAATAAGTTTGTGATTAAAATTGTATGTTTTAGTTGATTTTATTATAAGAAAGTTCAAACTATAGAGAAAAATATATTTATCATTTTAAATAAGAAATTTATTAATTTTCCTGTTTACTCAAATAACTTGGTCTAATATGTCAATCCAAGCATCCAAGGGATTGCCAGAAAGCAGCATGTTAGAGCTCAAACTAATCTAAGAAAAATAACCCCCAGAGTGTTTATCTAATAGCAAGTAACTTGTGTGAAAGTTTATAAAACCGAAAATGACCCTTTTTAGAAACTTCCAAATTCTTCTCCTAAATTATTGTTATAGCTTCATAGAGATATATATTTAAGAGTATTGCACTAAAAATAAAGAATAAAGAAACAATGTTTTCCTCTCAAAGTAAAAAGTGGCTATAACAAAGACCGGTTGTTTGGCTTAAACAGAACATAGGAATGCCTTAACAGTAGTCTCTTAATAGAGCAAAATTTTATAGTAGAATCATCCAAACCAAAACACTGGCAACCACAGAGAGTAAAGACAGATTTTTAAAAAGGCATTTAACAACAAAACCTATGGAAATAATACCTAAGGTCAATATAGTGTTGCCTTTGGAATTATTCAGGCTGTTTCCCCACGAATGTAATCTTTATGAGAATGTATAGTCTAGAAGAGCTTAGATTCTTCTGAAAGTTTTCTCATTTGCCATCTATTATTTATCTCTTTGAGCCAGTAGTCCAGCGCAGCTAATCCTAACAATGCGGTCAACTGAAGAAGTACTTAGGTAGGTTTTGTAGTGGTCCAAACTTCCTGGCTCAGAGACACCAAATCTATAATCCAGTGACAGCATAAGACAGAAGCTTCAAGTGCTGCAGAATAGTGAAAAAACAAAATTATAGGGATAGCCAGGGGGAGGAAAAAAGCAATCAGTACAGTTTACAGGGATAGCCAAGGGGGGGAAAAAGCCTCAACACAGTTTAAGTCATGAATACGGAGATAGCTGGGATTTCAGGTAATAACTATGACTTATTAATTTCTGTAGGTGGCATGTTGTGTTGTAACAGTCACCCCAACATCAGTACTATTCAGTGATCAATGATAGTCCAAATTTCATAAAGAAAAAGAGAATCAGTGCTGAATGGTCTGCATTCCTGACAATGTAGCAATGGTCAGGATCCAATAGCTCCTGGGCAATAAGGTAGGTATCCCTGTGCCAGTCAATGGCTGCCTTTGACAGAGTGAAAGGTCCGTAAGAAGCCCTTGCCCCCAAAAGCCCAGACTTTCTTACACCATCTCTGGACTATATATGGCTCACACTGAAAGCCCCCCCTTTTTTTTAAATGAGATGATCTGGCAGTCACTAGTATCACTGAGGCAATAACCTAAAAAAAAGATGATATAGTTTCTCCTCTCACCAGACTACCTGATCCTCATCAAAGTGATAAGAATTCTTCTTCCCTTACGGTCATCAGACCATTGTCTAAAGTGGCACCACAGGTGAATTTCTAAGAAAAATCCACAACAAATATTTTTGATAGAAAATGTTCTGGGTGGTTAAAAATACCTATTACATATGCAATCAGTGTAACCTAACTCTCTGAAGCCCAAACACTAAAAAAAAAAAAAAAAAAAAAAAATGAGGACACAGAGGTGTGGTTTGTTATAGAAGAAAGTGTTTCAGGCAAAAGAAGATGGGAACATGCTCATAACCAAAGGCTGGAAAGCCAGTGTTCTGATGGAAGGGCTATCAGATACCTTTAAATTTTTTTTAAAGGAAAAAAGAAAGAAAGAAAAGCAACTATTACCAGTTTTCATAGTTAGTCTTGTCATGATATTAATGCCTAGAACATGGATGCCTAAAGATGAACACGTTCTTTTCCAAGAACTTCTGCCATTTATTTCTATGCCTTCTGAAATCTACCTTAATCCCTAAACCAGGTTAGAAACTCCATTTACACTCTCGCCAGGCCCGCTAGACCCCTCGTTCCTAGCGTTAGCAGGTGTAATCGTGTCAGTCATCCCACGTAGTAACTTCACCAGCATCTACTTTCTACCTTGCTTTGTAAGCCTCTATGACAGCAGGCTGTGATGCATAGTTTGCTGTAATTATCAATCAGTAAATATAGGTACATCAGTAAATATAGGTATCAATCAGTAAATATAGGTAAATATAGGTAAACAAATAAATCCCCATGAGAAATAAAGGCACATTAAAATCTCATTGGAGATGGGGATTGGATTTCACTGGAACTGCAACATAAAGCTGACATTGTACTTTTAAACTACACTGTTAAGAGGCCTAAAACTATTAATCATAAAAGACATAATCATCAATTACTTACATGTTACAGCATGAAGTTTTGTTTTCATGCCTGGTTAATTATGAGCATTATTATAACTTATGAAACACCCTATATCTACTATGAGTCTTATAATATGCTATGGTAATAAACACAGTAATGCCTGTACTCCAAAATGTACATATCCCAACCTCTGAAAGGTGTGACTACGTCACCCTGGATGGTAAAAGGGACTTTGCAATGTGATTAAGTTAAAGATTTTGAGATGGGAAAATTACCTGGATTATTGGAGTCTCTAAAGTTCATTTTTGCTATTGTATCACAACCTGACACTGGGCTATTTATTATTTATTTTTAAAATTTATTTATTTATTTATTTATTTTGTGCAGTTTTTGGCCAAGGCTGGGTTTGAACCCACCACCTCCGGTATATGGGGCCAGTGCCCTGCTCCTTTGAGACACAGATACTGTCCAACACTGGGCAATTTATAAAAATAGAAACTTATGCCTCACAGTTCTAGAGGCTGGGACATCTAAGATCAAGGCACTGGCAGGTCAGTGTGTGACTGGCTGCTATCTGTTTTCAAGATGGCTTCTTGCTGCTGCATCCAAAGGAGACAAACACTGTGTCTTCATGTGGTGGAAGGAACAGAAAAGCCAAATGCTTTTTGGCTAGCTACTTCCTCCCAGCTGTTTCATAAGGCACTAATTCCAACAGTGAGGGGAGAGAAGAGCTCTCATGACATAATCACCTCCTAAAGACCCCATTTCTTAAGATGATTGCATTGGAGATCAAGTTTCAACATGAATTTTTAAAGAGACACAAACATTCAAACCTCATCCTAGGGTAAGCCCAATGTAATGGCAAGGACCCTTATAATAAGGCCACAGGGTCAGAGTCAGAGAATGCAATGTGACAACAGGGGTAGGAGTTCAGAGTGATATAATCCTGAGCCAAGGAGTGCAGGCAACATCTAGAGACTGGAAAGGGCAAGGAAATGAATTCTCTCTAGAGCTTCCAGGAGGAGCACATCCTTACAGACCTATTTTAGACTCAAATTTAAAATAACAAATTTGTGATACTAATTTTGTGATAATCTGTTACAGCGACAATAGGAAATTAACACAACTATGTACTCAGGATGCACTAAAAATGTGACTGGTCATGAAAAAAGATAAGTGAAATGCACACCTAGCAAAGCCAAGATAGGGGTGCTAATGAAAAACACAAAGAGAGCAATACGAGCAACAGGTTTGGGGGAAAGATCCAAAGTCTTCTGGAAGGTCCATGAGCACTGGATAGAAAATTCCTTTTCCTGCCTGCCAGCTTGTCCTTGTCTTTCCCAAGGAAAGTAAAACAATTTGTTGTTTCTAAAGGATCTATAATTCTTGTTCCATCTTTTCTACTTTCTTTTATATAAACCTAACTTTTTACAATAGATTGAATCAATCTATAATTCATTCTGTTATAAGTGAGGGCTAATAAGTAATTATGTGTTATTGAGTTACGTTTCAAAAGTCTTTGATAAGTTTCAAACAGATTCATTTTTTTTTCATTTTCTCCCATAATGTATTTTATTTTTTTATTAATTTTTTATTAAATCATAACTGTGTTCATTGATGCATTTATGGAGTACAATGTGCTGATTTTATATACAATTTGGAAGGCTTACAGCAAACTGGCTAACATAGCCTTCACCTTACTTAATTGTTATGTTCAGACACTTATCACCTATGATGCATATTGGAAGGGTACATGTCAAATCTATTAAGGGTAAAGTCTAAATGTCTTTCAAACGGATTTAAAACAAAACTGCATTCTAACTAGTTGTGAAGAAAAGTCTACAGAAGGCTTGGTTAAAACAGTACTCATCTAAGGAAAATTAGAGTAACTTAAGACAAAAAAATATTCAGTATACAACAGTCTCTGTTCTTTCCAAACTGAAACTAGTCTTGACTATTTAGAATAGAATAAGAATCATAAGTGATATAAAATGCTAGCCATTAAATAAATTAATTAGACCTTTGAAAAGCACTAAACACAAAAGAATTATAAATGCATTATGTTCTATCAACAAAATGTATAATTCTTTTTTCTCTAAGGGAATTCATTATGGACTTGTAATTTTTAAAGATAAAGCTTAGGATGTTTGTGTTGCCATAGAATTTCATCGCAGTATCATTACCTAAGCCAACTTCTTCAATGTTTGTGTCTTAATTCTACCTGAGTTTTTATAGAGATTATGACTTAAAACATGGTTTCTCATATCCAACTTTTGCCCCAGCAAAGGCAGTTTCTTTTCTACTTTCTAATAGAAACAGGCATGGAGAAATTAAATAGCTTGCCCAAGTCATACAATTCACTAATAGCTTAGTCAAGGCTCCTGACTCCTGATCTAGGACAGTTTGTAAGCCAAACTGTAGCCAAAAACTGTGCAAACTAGAACACTATGAAAAATGCCACACACGATTAAACTATGCCTCCAGTAAAAGAATTCAGGTCCTTGGGCATCCAGGTTATGGGCTTCTCAGCTCAGCCCTTTCCAGCTAGTCTATATCTTGGACTATGATGGATTTGCTATAGTTTGGAGAAGGAAGTGAGACATGTTCCTATTTCCACAGAGAACAATTATGTATTTTCCTTGTAAAGTTATACAGATGCAAAATATACTCACTTGCTAATACCCTTTTTAATTTCAAACATGTGTAAACAGAATCCATCGTTGGAACTAACACAAAGGAGGGTCAGGTCTCTATCTAAAGGGACATTTTTTAAAAGAAATGATTCATACTGGCAACAAAGCAGTTAACATCTCTGCTTGCTTGTTTTTACACTACTAGCTTCTTCACTTCCTACTGAAAAATGTCAAAGAACTTATTTCCAAATTGTTTAAGTTAGTTGAATGTTAACAGAGGTTAATCAGTCTCAATTGTTCAAAACTGGGTCACAGATTTTATATCCCCCTTAAATCAAAATGGCTGTTCATGAGAAAATATAAAAAGGTCACCAGCATTGGTCAGCGCTTATGGCTCAGTGAGTAGGGTGCCAGCCCCATATACCAAGGGTGGCGGTTGGAACCTGGCCCTGCCCAAACTGCAACAAAAAATAGCCAGGCATTGTGACAGGTGCCTGTGGTCCCAGCTACTTGGGAGGCTGAGGCAGAAGATCACCTAAGCCCAAAAGCTGGAGGTTGCTGTGAGCTATGACACTATGGCACTCTACTGAGGGTGACAAAGTGAGACTCTGTCTCTAAAAAAAACAAAAAAAAAAACAGGAAAAAGAAAAAAGAGAGGTCACCAGCCTCTTCCCTTTGTTTCTAGGAATAAACAAGACACTTGAAAACATTTTGACGAATTAATTTACAAAAATTATTTATTAAGTCTAAAATTATAAAGTATTAGGAATCATCCCCATACCATATTTTTCCTCAAATTATTTTATAGCCAAAGAACTCCCTGTAAAGCACTGCCCAGCTAGAACACTGTGAAACACTGCCAAGATTGGGTACAGCATCTTCACCTGCTCAGGCCCTGTGCTATGACCCCCTGGGAGAATATGTGAGCTTTCAGAACCAATGGCATAAACCCCCCTTGGAAATGAATTGTCTATGGTTAACTAGGGGCTTCCTGAGATGTTTTAATTTGATACCCAATATAAACCTAGTATATTGTCTTCAATTCAGTAATCATATACTATGGGATCACCTACATCATCCTTAAACCTAGAACATTCTACTATGCTATGGAACGATTTCCTATTTCTAAAATGTAAAGACAGGCACCATATTTGAGTTAACTTGGTGCTTCAGCTTTCTAGTTCAATTTGAGACTCTAATGCAGTATGCTGTTTTTTAATACCCCACAAGAACAATCATAACAAAGAAAACTTTGAAATATGATATACATTTTGATTTGCTGTGATGTTTCATGTTTTATAAGTAATTGGAAAGAAATTTAACATTTTTCCTTTGGTCCCAGAAGGCATTAGTATTGATAAGGACCATGTGTGCACACGCATATGAGCAAATCCTCAGCGGATACACACACATTTGAAGATAGTGAAGACTCTGCTCTCACAGGAAATAGTCTCCACGCTATTATTTTGACCCCTACTCTGTTTTCTGGGCAATATATGCCAAACACTAAGATAGAAGGAATAAGGGAGGGAGAAGTTCTTTTCTTCTGAGGCCCATTTAGGCTAAATCAATAGACATGATGTAGTATAATAGAATATGTGGTATAGAAAGGAATTGACCCATGGAGAGAGGTATGAGGATGGGGACGAGGGGGAGACCCCAGTGTTGGCAGGGTGAGGGTTGTTTGCAAACCTTTCTAAGAGGCTGTGGAGATTGAAGACCTATAAAGCCCTTTATAAGACATCTACTTAAAGGAATAGTAAGATCATAGGCAAAGGTGCCTAGGAGTGTAACCTTTTAGGGGAAGGCACAGGGTTGAAACAGAAGCTGTCATTCACTCACGCATGAATACACACCCATTTTTTTGTTTTTCTAAATTAAATTCATAGAAACTCATAGAAACATAACTGTGTTTTCAGGATCATCTACTTAGATTATGAAATAATAGCCACATTTCTTTCTCTTACAACACTGTAAAAAATACTCTGAAATTAGAAAAAAATACTTGTAGGGAGACCTACCATCAGTTCCAGAAATACAGGTCTCCTCCATCTCAACTTCACCAGCAAGTTCAGACACATTACCATTTGCCTCAACTGTATGCATGGCCAGTCTAACCTAAAGTCCCTGGATTTTGATAGCATAACAGTCAAGCAACACTTGGACGGAAGGAAGAGATGGACATGGGACAGTAAGAACTTATTTCCAAGGAGCATCCATTAAGAAGCTAAGGTTAGAATAGACATGAGCTTCAGGTACTATTGCTTGCCTAACTAGTACTCAATCCAGAGGGGAACTCCCCTACCTTGGGCCACCTTGTTATTTGAGAATAGAGTGGGTACAACCACTAAACTTCCCTTTCTAGCTCATTCTTCCAACAGAAAATCTTTTATTTAAAGAGTCTTAAGATGACACAACAATCTTTTATTTTTTAGTTTTTCTCTAAAAATCATTTTTAAATGACATTGACCATCATCATTATTGGAGGTTTTCTCTACAGGTCATAATCCTAATGTGCTGATCAAATGCTACGTGGTAGAAGTAAGCTGGCTTGGAGGAAAGGGAGGAGAGACACAGAAACCGAAAAAAAAGCATAGGGTTTTAGAGGTTCAGTGATCCAAAGTCAAGGTAGGGATATATTTTACAGGAGGATAATGATGCTGTATTTAGTCATAAGTTAATTTCATGATACATCATGAAATTAAAGAAACTACTGACTAAAAGACCAGTAACAAGAAGAGAAACACCTGGAGAGGAGCTAGCAGTTAAGGATCAGAAGAGAGGACATATTATGTTCCTGTGTGTTCCACGTCCGTTCTGCAGGGTTACAATGACAACTGCGTAAGACGTACCCTGAGCCATGTACTTTCACTCACATGCAGCCTGGCACATGCAGATGCTCAGTAAATATATCTTGAACCTGGATGTGAGGAGCAGAGAGCAGGAAGAGAGTTAAAGATGAGAATTTGGTTGCTATTTAAGCACTAGCTGCATTGGAGGAATTCCAGGTAAAGGGAAAGATACATTGTGGCCACTGTAATAAATTCCCTTCATTTTTATGACACATAGACTAAAAACCTCTCTGTGTGAGTTCTCATTTTAAAACACTCCAGTTTTCCAAGTTACTCAAGTCTGAATTTGCCTGTTAATTCAATAATACATGTTACCAAATAGAGCAAAACTTTTTTAAAAATAAACTGCAGACTGAATAAAAGTCCTTGAAAATGAAAGTGAATTTAATGTAGCAAGACATAAGTAGCATATGAAAATCAGACTTTCCAGTCCTAAAATCCCTAAAATCTGAAGTTAAGAGACCTCGGAACAAAATTGGTTCTACCCCTAGCTATGTTACTCTGAACATACCATCAAGCAAGACTTCAGGTTTAACATATATAAAGCCATTATACAATATTTCTGGTTATATTTCAAGAGTATTTGCTGGGGAAGGCAGAGCAAGATGGCCAATAAAAACCTCCAGCACTTGTTCCTCCAGAAGAACACAAAATACAGCAACTATCCACACAAGCCATCACTGTCCAAAGAACGCAAAATCAGGTAAGCAATTACGCATCTAGTTTTAACATAATTTCAAGGAAAGAGAACACTGAGGAGGATAGAAAAGACAATCTTTCATTGCCGATGCCACCCTTCTTCTACCCCCCAGCAGTGCCACACCAGCACGCCCAGTGGAAAAAGAGTCTGTGTCCTGGGAGGATAAATGAAGTGACTATGGCTTTGTCTTGAAAGTTGGGGCTGCCCTGGCACAAGGAACACAGCACAGGACCGAATCCTGCTAGTGCCAATAAAGAGACCATTTACCAATGTAACCAGTGGGAAATCCTCCACCCTAAAATTGAAAATTGAGTTCTAGCTAGCCCCATCTTCAGCTGACAAAAAGTAGCCCAGAGCCTGGAGTAAACTTGTATGGCAGACAGGTCATAAAGGCTGTAGTCCTTGGCAATTCCTATAGCTGTGCTGGCTCAGGACCAATAAACTTGGGTTGAACATGACCCAGTGAGACACAAGAGTTAGTGGTCCAGCCAGTGCTATGTCACCCCTCCCCCAACCATAGGCAATGCAACCTGGGGAGTCTTCTTCACTTGGGGAGAAAAAAAGGAGGGGTTCAAAGAACTTTGGCTTACAACATGGATGCCAGCTCAGCCACAGAAAGTAAAATACCAAGAAAACTCCTAAAGCCCAAGTTTAGGCCATAATTCTTGGAGGCATTTCTGGACCCACCAGGGGTCAGATGGAAACATACTATCCCAAAGAGAAGGACCCAGTCCTGGAAGGCTTCACCACCTGCTAACTAAAGAGCCCTTGGCGGGGGGGCAGGGCTTGAGCTTTGAATAAACGTCATTGGTAGTCAGGCAATAGTCATGGTGGGCTTTGGATGAGACTGGGCTGTTCAGGTGTGACCTGACACTAGTGACCACAGAAAGTGCTCATGTCACCCTTCCCCCAATTTTAGCAACCCAGCACAGAGAATGAGGGAAAGAGAGTGGAAGACTTTGCCCACTAATCCAGGGAATTCTCCCATAACAGACCCATATCTATTAAGGCAGGACCCAGGAATCTGTGAGAGTCACAGCATTACTGCATTTGGGGCACCTCCACTGCAGATCACAACACTTAATTCTCTTTGAATATCTAGAAAGCCTTCAGGCCCAAACAAGCCTTTACTGTGGAGATTAAAATCAATGCCCAGCTTGTCAGTGCCCAGACACTGATGCACATCCACAGAATGAAGAATTCCCAGGAAACATGACCAAACAAATAAGGTACCAGCGAGCAAGCCTGAAGTGATGCCGATGACACAGACACATAGACACATAGGATCCAGAAGAAAATTCGCACATCTATAGTGAACTTAATTTCTTCAAAGGTGCCAAGAACATACAGTGGGGAAAGGGCAGTCTCTTCAATAAATGGTTCTGAGAAAACTGAATATCCATATGCAGAAGTCTGAAACCAGACGCTTACCTCATACCATATATAAACATCAAATAAGGATGGATTGAAAATTTAGGTCTAAGACCTGAAACTACAAAATTTCTAAAAGAAAGTATTAGGGAAATGCTTTAGAACATTATTCTGGGCAATGATTTTTTGCATAATACCCCAAAATTACAGGCAGCCAAAGCAAAATTGGACAAACAGGATCACATCAAGCTAAAAAGCTTCTGCACCTAGGAAACAATCAAGAAAGTGAAGAGAAAACCTGCAGAATGTGAGAAAACATTTTCAAATTATTCATCTGGCAAGGGATTAATAACAACACGTCAATAGGAAAAAAGTCAAATGATCTGCTCAGAAGTTCCAATACTTATCAGTGTGCACGTAAGACATGTAAATGCCAACAGGTATATGGGAAAATGTTAAAATCATTAGGCATCAGAGAATGTAAATCAGATGACAATGAAATAGCTCACCTCAGTTAATGGCTTTTATAAAAAAATATTTCACCTCAGTTAATGGCTTTTATAAAAAAAAGACAGACAATAACAAATACTGGCAAGAATGTGGAGAAAAGGGAATTCTCATACACTTTGGGAACATAAATTAGTGCAACAACTGTGGAGAATAGTATGGAGGTTCCTTGAAAAACTAAAAATTGAACTATAATGCCCTATGACTCAGCAACTAACCCCCACTGCTAGGTATATATTCAGTGGAAGGAAATTTGGTATATCAAAAAAAAATCTACTCTCATGTTTATTGCAGCACTATTCACAATAGCCAAGATTTGGAATCAACCTATGTGTCCATCAATATATGAATATATAAAGAAATTATGGGACATATATACAATGGAATATTTATTGCCACTAAAGAAAAATGACATCCTGTCATTTGCAACAACATGGATGACACTAGAGAACATTAGGTTAAGTATAATAAGCCAAGCACAGAAAGACAAATCTTACCTGCTGTCACTCATATGTGGGAGGTAAATACTAAAAACAATCCATCTCATGGAGACAGTAGACTGATGAGCACCGTAGGCTGGGAAGGGGAAAGGGAAAAGAGAGAGATAAAGTGGGGGTGGTTAATGGGTGCAAAAATACATAGATAGAATGAGCAGTGTTTGCTAGCACAACAAAGTGACTATAATCAACAATAAGTTAGGGTATACTTAAAAATAAATAAATGTGTGAGGTGATGGATACCCCAATTACCCTAATTTGGTTAATTCACATTGTATGCCTATATCATAACATCCCATGTACTGTATAAAAATATACGAGTATTATGGGCCCATAATAATTAAAAATGTTTAGAAAGATTATATTATTAAAAAATGATTCAAGGTAATAGATTTATAAATGTTTCATTTGTTCCATTGTGTTTGGTACTTAGGGGAGGCAACATGGTGCAGAAGAAAAGAGGAAATAGTGCAAACTTGTGACCAAGGATAGACTTCAGACTAGTTTCTTAGTCTCAGTGAAAGTGTACCTGATCGCTTTTGCATATGAACTTTATCAGCATCCATTTTATGAGATTATTATAAAATTTGGAGTAAACACATTAAAATACATCACACCAAGAACTCTCTATTTTTGCTGGTTGGAATGTAAAATGGTACAGCCCTTTTGAAAGACCACTTGGCACACTGTTACAAAACTCTACCAATTGTTATTATTCCATCTAGCAATCACACTTCCTGGTATTTACACAAATGAATCAAAAACTTATGCCCACACACACACCTGTATATTAATGTCTATAGAAACTTTATTCATAATTGCCAAAACTTGAAGCAACCAAGATGTTCTTTAGTAGATAAACAAATAAAATGTGGTACATTCAAACAATGGAATATTATTCAGCAGTAAAAAGAAATGAACTAGCATGCCAGTACAAAACGTGGCTGAACCTTAAATGCATAACATTCTGTTAAGTGAGAGAAGCCAAGATGAAAAGGCTACATACTATATGATTCCAACTCCATGACATTCTAAAAAAGGGAAACCTATGAAAGCAACAAAAAGACCAGTGGCTAGCAGTGGTTATGGGTAGGAAGGGAAGAATGGGCAGAGCATAGTAAGGTAGGGAAACTATCTTGTGACACCATAATGGTAAATAAATGTTATTTTACATTTGTCAAAGCCTACAGTACACACAGCACCAAGAGTGAACTCTAATGTCACCTGTGAACTTCAGGTGATAATGATGTGTCAAAGCAGGTTCATCAACTGTAACAAACATACCATTCTGGGGCAGGATGCAGATAGTGGGAGAGACTGGGCGTGTGTGGGAACAGAGGGAAATCTTGGTACTCTATACTTTCTGCTCAATTTTTCTTTGAAGCTAAAACTGCTCTTAAAAATAAAGGTTTTTTTTAAAAAAAAAAAATACATCACACAAATGAGTCTTTAAAAAAAAATTCTTTTCCGAAGTGATTATAATGACAACAAAAAATGCATTCAGCAAAATAGTTATGTCGATTGCAAAGGGATATATTTCAAGCTGTTTCAATTTACTAACAAGAAGTGAGGGTGGGGAGGAAAAGAAAAATTCAATTTGTTCAACTAAGTACTAAAATATTTTTATCATTAATCAAATCTTTGTAACAATCAGATAAATCATCTCATAAAATACATTAGATGGCAAACAGAAAAAGGAGAGATGTAATAAAAAGCTTTATCCTTGATTAAGCTCTTTATTTTGTCAAATAACCACAAACATCCTTCCAAAGAAGCATGACAAGATCCACTCCAGTCTAGCAGCTGCCTTCAGAACTGTGCAGCTGTGCTATAATTTTGGTTACTGGGAATTCTCAAAAAAAAAAAACGTGATATTATAGCTTATGAAAAGTAAACTAAAGAGCTGGAGAAACTCCACTGATTTCCAACATGAGCAAAAAGTACCTTGCATTTGCACACAGTGAGTCATGGGCATATTTATTTTTTAGTAGAGTTTAGAAATTCTTAAAAGCTCTTTGCTGCGAGTCTACAGAACTTTCTGTTCATTAAGTAAGCAAGTCATAGGCCAGCACTTCTTCAAATACACAGGTGTTAAAACTGCCTGGGCTGACAGAGAAGACAAGTGTGATTAGGGAATCGTAAACGTCACAGAAGCATCTCTTTCAAGTCCAAGACCTTAGTCAAGAGCAGCTTCAACCTCTCTGTGGCCATTAGCCTGTAAAAAGAGAGCCTCCTATTCAGATGGTTCACTCCAGCACAAGTCAGAAAAATAAGAAAGGACAGAAATATAAATATTCAAACCTCAGCCTCAAAAAGAGATAAGAGAAAATGATTCACATTTATAAATTTTAAAACAAATGGCTTGGCCCTAACCATTTGGAGCCCATCTAGTCTGTACAGTCTGCAGTGAGTAGAGAACAATGATATATCTACGACATATCTGGATCTTCCTCTACCTCCTCAAGGAACAAAATAGTTAAATTTGTCTTCTTTAAAAAGCAGGAAGCAAGTCCTAGGACTTGTTTTAGAAAAGCTCTTATGAGAAGACTGAATTTCTCTCTTAGCCCTATTATTTATTTCCCAGCTCACACCAAAGGGGTAAGAGGACAGGTTAAAGGTACAGTAGATTCCCTCTTACATGATATACTCAGGACCAGCAGATGGTTGTTTAAAGTAAAAGTTAGTTAATGTAGACAATCAAAAATCAATTAGTACATTAACATTTTAACTAAAATATGTAAATATACATTCATTTAACAATACTCAGATATAGGGCAAATTATCACAATATCACATTCAAATTTCTAATTAGTTTCAGATCAGAAAAGAATACAGGGTCCCTTATCAAGAGTGTTGAGCACAAAAACTTTTTAGAGTGGTATGACCCCTCCCTCCAACCACAACTGTCCTATTCACACCTTATTGCACAGCAAGCCTGGAGCCATATTTTTATCAACCCCTCAAAGAGTTTGCCTCAGTTTTCATAGAAATAATTCTCACTCAAACATTTATTCTATTTATAGAGTGCCTCATTAAATACTGTAATTATAATAAACATTTATTAGATTTATAATAATAGCCAACTGGATTAAACAGATTTTGAAACAAACAAGAACTTAACTGGTGGTAGCAGTGGACATACAAAAAAGTATACTACAGTTGTGTGAACGACAAGTTTAGTGCACTGTATTGGGAACCGAATTTAAGAGGGAAAGGAAAATTTCAGCAGAAATTTGACTTCAGAGTCAAAATTACTCCTTAATGTATGGGCTGAAGAATGGGTGTTGTGGTAGCACAGAGGAAAAAAACATTACTCTTGTTCATCTCAATCAGAGCTCTTAAGTGAGTAGGTGCCTTGTTAACGAACAGTAACATTTTTGAAAGTAATCATTTTTGATCTGAGCATCAGGTCTCAACAATGGGCTTAAAATATTTAGTAAGCCATGCTGTAAACAGATGTCCTGCCATCCACTCTTTGTTGTTCCATTTACAGACATAGGCAGAAAATATTTTGCAAACTTCTTAAGGATTTTTGAAATGGTAAATGAACATGCACTTCAACTTAAAGTCTCCAGTTGCGTCAGCCCTTAACACAGAAGCAGCCTATCCTTTGAAGCTTTGAAACCAGGCATTGATTTTTACTCTTTACCTATGAAAGTTGTTGGCATCTTCTTCCAACAGAAAGGCTGTTCAGTCTACATTGGAGATCTGTTCTTTAGTGTAGACACCTTTGTCAATGTTTTTAGCTGGATCTAGAAAACTTGCTGCAGCTACTACATCAATACTTGCTGCTTCACCTTGCGCTTATTTTTAGCCATGAACTACTTCTTTCCTTAAACCTCATGAACCAATGTCTACCAGCTACAAACTTTTCTTCTGTAGCTTTCTCACCTCTCTCAGCCTTCCTAGAATTTAAGAGACTTAGGGCCTTGCTCCGGATTAGGCTCTGGCAAAAGGGAATGTTGTAGCTGGTTTGATCTCCCATCCAACCACTAAAGTTTCTCCGCATCATCAATAAGGCTGTTTAATTTTTTTATCATCCATGTGTTCCCTAGAGTAGTACTTCTCATTTCCTTTAAGAACTTTTCCTTTGCATTCACAACTTGGCTATTTGGTGCAGGACAGCAAGCCTTTGGCCTATCTCAGCTTTTGACCTATGCTTTCCTTAATAAGCTTAATCATTTCCAACTTTTGATTTAAAGTGAGAGATGTGACACTCTTCCTTTCATTATAACACTTAGAGACAACGGTAGAGTTATTAATTGACCTGATTCCAATATCGCCATATCTCAGGGAATAGGAGGCTTGAGGAAAGGAAGAGAGATGGGCAATGGCTATCAGTAGAGAAGTCAGATCACACACAAAATCTATCCATTAAGTCCCCATCATATGTGGTGCAGTCTGTGATGCCCCCAAACAATGCTAATAGTAACATCAAAGATCATGATCATGTACCATAACAGATATAATAATATGAAAAAGTTTGAAATATTGGGAAAATTACCAAAATGTGACACAGAGGCATGGAGTGAACGCAGGTAATTGGAAAATTTGTGCTGGTAGACTTGCTTGATGCAAGTTTGCCACACACCTTCAACTTGTCAAAACAGATTATCTGTGACATGTAATAAAGCAAAGCACAACAAAATAAAGTATTCCTGTACTCCCAAAGAGATCTGGATTGTATGTTAATTCCATGTTTAATTTTTTTTTCAACCATGTTTAATTTTTTGAAGAACTGCCAAACTGTTTTCTAAAACTGCTAAGCACAAGGGTGTTCAACCTCTTTCTTCTCTAGTACAAACTTGAAGAATGTGTTTTGGTCCACACATTAAACACACAAACACTAATGAAAGCTGATGAGCACAGGAAAAAAAAAAAGTTCTGTGCATACTTTTCACCATATCTGACACCACAGATAAGCAGAACAGTCCTCAAATAACCAGCATGTGACCAACCCATGGGCCACAGGTCAGACACCCCTGTGCTATAGCATTTTACATTCTCACCAACAATACACAAGAGTTCAATGTCTCTACATTTTTGCCAATATTTACTTTCTGTTTGGGGCATTTTGTTTGTTTGTTTGATGAGTATGACATTGTGTTTCATAGTGGTTTGGATATGCATTTGCCTAACCATTAGTACACTAAGCATCTCTTCATGTGCTTATTACCCATTAGTTTCTTTGGAGAAATATCTCTCGATCCCTTTGCTCATTTTTAAGTTGGGTTTATTTTTCCTGTTGAATGTCATTTTTTCAATGCTGTAAGGCATTTTTCAAAAAGTGACACAATTGAATACAAAGTATCTTTGTAGACAAAGCTCCCAGTTGCCACATAATATTGATTTTCTGGAATTTTCTTGCTATGCCTCTTAGGATTTTGTCAAAGGACTTTTATGGTTACTGAGATATTGGTATTTTCTTCTTGGCATCTGTGTTATGAAATGCTGATGACTGTACTTTCTGGAATGTATTCTAATTTATTTGCTACTTGGACAACTCACTTTGGCTAGTTTGGCTAGTCCAAAATTTAACATTTTAGTGGAAAAAATTTATATCTCTTAACTAATCTTCCAAATTCTTTAAATAACGATATCCTACAAGTTCTTACAATACAGAAAAATTGTTTCTTACCAAATTGGATGTAAGAAGAGTAGCAAAATATTATGACCCTCCATGGAGTAATATTTCATAATCACTTAGAATGATTGTTATAGTCTCAGAGTAGATAGATGACTTGATACACTAAATTTATTGCCCAAATACAATTGAATATTAACCTATGTATTAGTTTCCTATGGCTGTTTTAACAAGTCACCACAAACTTGGTAGCTTCAAGCCACATAATAAGTTCGTTCTCTTACAGTTTTTAAGCTTGAGATTTCAAAAAACAGTTTCACTGTGCTGGAATTAAGGTGTTGTCAGGGCCATGCTCCCTCTGGAGGCTCAAAGGGAGAATCTGTTTGCTTGTCTTTTCCAGCTTCCAGAGCAGCATTCCTTGCATTCCTTGGTGCATGGCCCCTTCCCTCATCCTCAGAGCCAGCAGCAGCATAGCATCTTTCATTGGTGGTCACATTGATCTTTTATTCTTTGATCTAAAATATCTTTTATTCTTTTATGTAAAAACTCCCCTTAGCCTCCCATATATAATGATACCTGTGCCACATTTTAGGACACACCTGGATAATCCACGATACACTCTGCATCTCAAGATCTTTAATTATTCACATCTGTAAAGATCCCTTTTCCTCCCAGATAACATTCAGAAATTCCAGGAGTTAGAATGGGGTTATCTTTTGGAGAACCATTTTTCTGCCCACCACAACCTACACATGACTGTTGGAAAATATTAAAAGAAACAATCAATGGAAGTTGTAAACATCCTAGATGTCCTTGAATCTTAGTTCAGCAAACAAAATTTAAATTTTCATTCATGCTAATTTCCCCACTTTTTTTCTCATTTTGTCCTTAACTACTTCCTGTCTGGCTTCTGCTCCATGCTACTGATAAAATGACTACAGTGAGCATATCAATCCTGGAACATCTCTCTCTGGTTTTCATTTTCCCCGATCTCTTTAAAGTATTCACCACAGACAACTTATTAATAAAGGAAATACTACTCAGATACTGCTCGCTACTTTAACGGTGTGAAACGCTCACCTGCCGGCTCCTGTTCTGTTGCTGTGACCAAGCCTTCTTCTCTTTCCTTTGGAGTATCTCACCCTCTTTCCTAATGATACTAAAATGCTTTGAGGTTCTGTGAGTGGCTCTTTGATTTCTTCTCATAACTCAATCCTTTTCCTCACTTGAGTTGGACCACTGGATTAATGAAACTCATGGATCTTCACCTTTAAATCTGAATTCTAACTATGTACCTGTGACAGATATTTCCTGGTCCCTACAAGTCAAGCAAATGTCAGTACCCTGATGTCATCTCAAAGCAAGCATTTATGAAGACCTCACCTTTCACACTCTCAACAAGGATGTTTCCCCCCAATTTCCATGCAGGTGAACAACACCAATATCATGCTAGAATTTTTAGTGTCTTTTTCCTTAGATAATTTTGATCCTCAGTGATAACTGGTTTGGGTTTTGCTGTTTTTACCTCAGTAGTTTACAGCAGTGCTACTCAGAGCATGGTTTGTAGGTCAACTGCATCAGTACCACCTGGGAGCCTTTTAGGAATGCAAATACTTTGTCCCCTGCCAGACTCTATCAGTTAGAATCTGTATTTTATCAGTGTTTTAGCAAGCTCTCCAGGTGATTCTAATGGTTAATGGAGTTCAGTAACCACTGGTCTAGAGTGGAGTCTAGACTGGCACCATTACTTCATGCTTAGATTACTCCAACAGCCTCTTAATAGGTGAGTATCTGTATTTTCAGTTAAAAATCTTATAGACAATTATTTTCCTTTTTTGCATTTTTAAAGGTTTATTATTTCCCTTTAGCTTTAGTAAGATATGTGTATGACTGATGAACAAAAATTATATATATTTAAGGTGTAAAGCATGTGGTTTTGGTATACACGTATATTGTGAAATAATTACCACTATCAGGCTGATTAACCTATCTGTCCCCTCACATGGTTACCTTTTTTGGGTGATGTGGTGAGAATATTTAAGATTTACTCTCTTTGTACACATCCCTATTATGAAACTAATTTATAGTTCTCATATGAAAGCTATAACCTAATTATAGCCCAAGAATAAGGGGAGAGGGGGAAGGTGAGAAGAGCAGATAGATGGAGGGAGGGTGATTGGAAAGATCATCTCTATGGTTTGCCTTACAAGGGTACAAGTGAATCTTTCTAAAAGTAGAGTATAAATGTCTTAACACAATAAACTAAGTAAATGTCATAAAGTCTATGTTAACCAGTTTGATGAAACTATTTCAAATTGTATACGAAAACACTACACTGTACCCCATTATTGCATTAATGTACACAGCTATCATTTAATAAAAAAAAAAAATTCCTAGGTCATGGAAGAAGCCCAAATGCCCATCAACCCATGAATGGATCAATAAATTGTGGTATATGTACACCATGGAATACTATGCAGCCATAAAGAAAGATGGAAACTTTACCTCCTTCATGTTTACACAGATGGAGCTAAAAAATATTCCTCTTAGCAAAGTATCTCAAGAATGGAAGAAAAAGTATCCAATGTACTCAACCCTATTATAAAACTAACTGTTAGCCATCATAGGAAAGCTATAACCCAATTTTTGTCCGAGAATACAGGGAAAGAGGAGAGAAAGGGGAGAGGAGGGAAGAGGATGGGTGAAGGGAGGAGGATTGCAGGGATCACACCTATGATTTATCTTATAAGGGTATATGTGAATCTTTCTAAATGTGGATTATAAATGTCTTAACAAAACAACTATGAGAATGACATGAAGGCTATGTTGGCCAACTAGATGAAAGTATTTCAAATTGTATATGGAAACAACACACTGTACCCCATGCTAGTATTAATGTGTACAAACATGATTTAACAATAAAAATAAAAAATAATAATAAATGTTAAAAAATAAAAAAAACATTTACTCTCTTAAGAGTTGTGCTGCTGCAGGGAGGAAATGGTAGAAGCATGGACAGGATGACATCAGAAAAGGCTGATATTCAAAATTACACAGATAAATAAGGATATCAAAAATCAAAAGCCAACCAAGCACAGGTCAGACCCTCTTGTCCTTGCTGCTGCCACTGCTGTTTCATCTTGCTTGCTGTGGAAATACCCTATGCCCCCAATAAACACCATACTACACAGGTCTTATTCTTTTTAGGAATTATGGAATGATTCCCTTTTCTATTTTTGCAAAAAACAGTACTCATAAAAATTTCAACAGGATCAAAGAGCATTTTAATAATATGTAAAAGTTTTCTTCACTTCTTCAAATTTTTTTTCTCCTCCATAGAGGTAAGAATTCTAAGTTTCCTATGTATCCTTCTAGAAATGCTGTAGGTCTAGATCAGTATTATACATATACTTCTAAACTTTCTTTACACAGACTGTTCCACAACGTGATCTCTTCACCTGAAATTATATCTTATATACATCTACTATGTATCCATAATATTTAGAAATTTTAAAAATACTTAGCAAATTTGGGGTATAAACTATAGTATTAATTATAGTCAACATTGTTTACCTTACATCTCTAGAATGTAGATCTACTCCTGTCCAACTGAAATCATGTATCTTTTGGCTGACACCTCCTGATGTTCCCCACACTCCCACCCCAGGCTCTGGAAACCATTTTATCCCTGCTTCCATGAGTTGAACTTTTTCCAATTCTGCATGTAAAGGAGATCGGGCAGTGACGCTCTTTCAGTACCTCATTTCACTTAGCGTAACTACCAGGTTCACCCATATTGTCACAAATTCCAGAGTTTTGTTCTTTTTAAAAGAAGAATAATATTATAGTGTTCCAGCCTGAGCCACAGTGAGACCTTGTCTCTAAAAGTAGCTGGGCATTGTGGCAGGTGCCTGTAGTCCCAGCTACTTGGGAGGCTGAGGCAAGAGAATCATTTAAGCCCAGAAATTTGAAGTTGCTGTGAGCTTTGAGGCCACAGCACTCTAGCAAGGGTAACAAAGTGCCCTCAGTGTGTATATATATACACCATGTTCTTTACCCATCATTCATTCTATGCTAGACACTGAGGTTGCTTCCACATATTAGCTATTGTCAGTGATGCTACAGTGAAGATGGGCGTGCAGATCTCTTAAGCATACTGATTCCAATTCCTCTGTAGATATACTCAGTAGAATTGCTGAATCATATGGCAGTTCTACTTTTAATTTTTTGAGAAACTTCCATACTGTTTTCCATAATGACTATACCATGTCCCCCAAATGGTATGTCCCCCAAAAACAGTGTACAAGGATTTCCTTCACAGCCTCTTCAGTATTTGTCTTTGTCATTTTGATAAGAGCCATTCTAACAGGTGTTAGGTGATATCTCATTATACTTTTCATCTGAATTTCCTTCATGATTAGTGATGTTGAACATTTTTTCATATACACATACCTGTTGAAAATTCTGTATGTCTTCTTTTAAGAAATGTCTGTTTGAGTTGCTTGTACATTTTTAAATTAGGCTAATATTTTTCTTGCTGAAATACTCCAGTGGGGAAAGTGTGCTTCTATCAGGGACCTGCCTCCAGGGAGGAAGGCTCCTCCCAGAGGAAACGTGCATTGGAGAAAGACATTGTAGCCTTGCCCTGCCCCAGTGGCAGGGTTGCTTTTATCCTTGGGGCACACAAAATTGCTTTTTGAAGTTTTTTAGAGAAAGGGGTGATCCCCAATCTCTGTGGAATTCTGGGCTAAGACAAGAACTGTGTTATAGGTGGGGCAGCTGCTCCCAGGTGACATGGCTTAATTATGGTGGGTGGAATTCTTGCCACTTCTGAATAGAGACAGCCATGGTTGCCTCAGCAGCAGTGGGTCGGGGAGGAGAGGAGAAGGCCCAGGTGGTGGGTACTGGTGCCCTGGTCCCCTTGGTTCTGAGGGGCTCCAGGGTTGCTGTACTCTCTTCTTGGCTAAGAGCTGCCTGCCCTGAATGGAGACACATGGTTACCCTAGGATCCCCTGATTGCCCAAGGCTGCTGTAGCCTTGCCCTCTGTGTAGAACCAAGGTGTGGTAAGCTGTACCCCACTCCCCAAATTGGACATCCTGAACTTCATCATGCCAGAAGTTCATGCTTGGAAGCAGAGGCAGCCATGTACACAGCACTGGGTGCATGGAGATGGGGAGGTCCTCTTCTCCACATCCCTTCCCAGGCTGCCCAACTTTAAAGTGGGTGACCAGGGAGGATGGGGACTCTTCCAAAAAAACAGCATGAGCAAGATGTTGAAGGGGGTGCTATCCACTCATGTCTCAGTCTCACTGCAGCTCGTGTAGGGTGGTAGGAATGGTACCATGAGGTATGTGCAGGAGAACTTGAGCTCCCTGTTGCTTCTCAGCTGGGTAGCAGCTACAACTCCATCACCCCAAACTCTGACAGATAGTGGGGCACCATCCAATACAGCACCTTGGGCCTCCAACCAGAGAGGGTGGGGCCACTCCCAGGCAAACCATGCACACAAGATGCAGTGGGGAACAGAAAAGGAAGAATGCTGTCCATTCACATCTTGGGCTCATGGCCACCTGTAGCAGGATGGTGGGAATTGTCCTAGGTGAGTGTAGGAGAGCTTGGGCTCTGCCGTCCCTCCTCAGCTGGGTGGGGCTACATCAGCCTGTGTTCATCCAAAGGGCAGGTGCTGCCCAGCTTCAAACTACCAAGCGATGCCTTAGGCCTCTGATCAGAGAGGGTGAGTCCCTTTTCAGGCAGGCTGGGTTGGCAGGAAACTATAGGGAGCACAGTTTGCTTGAGAGTTGGTCTCACAGCAGCCGACAGCAGATGGAGGGCACTGTCCGGATGCATTCTGGAAAACTGGGTTTCTCCATTTCTCCCCAGCCAGGTGCTGGGTTGTAGCTGTTTCCAGCCCACACTCAGCCTAAGGGCAAGGCACAGATCAGCATCTGTAGACAGTGGTTCAGATTAATGTTGCTGGAGAGAACAAGCTTTGGAAACTCCTAGTCAACTATCTTGCTGATGTCACTCCAATTATTTAATAATTCCCCTTCTGTCTATCTTATTTCATGTCTTAGAGCATTCTTTATTCCATATTTGATGTTTCTGAGAAATACCTTTTCTCCCAAAAAGTTACATGTGCATAATTCTGTAGAAACCTGTCTACAGGTTATGTTAAAGTAAATAGACATCCAGGATTGGTTCATGCACTTTCAGTTATTTAAGTAAAGTGGTATGTTGTGCCTGTGTCCCCTGCTTCTTCTCTTTCACTGCGCTTAGTTTCTTCAACAGTAAACTTCAAAACAGAAGTCCTGCTCTCTCTAGGAACATTGGTGACAGGGAGAAGAGGGAGAGGACTTGCAGCCAAAAACTAAATTTAGACTGCAAAATTGAGTGGGAATTTTAGCACTGGACACATTCTTGAAGTTTGTCATGTGTTAGTTCTATCTCCTTTTAAGGAAAATAATTTAAATAAAATTTCACAGGCCTTAGGAAAAAAGTAATATCTCTAGTTAGCTTTCTTCATGCAGTTATAATTCATGGTACTGGTTTATTTAAGATAGTCTTTTTTTTATTTTCGACATTAGCTAAGGCCAAGGGCACAGCTTGGGGGTCCTTTTGTTGGCTTACTGGTATTTGGAAAGAATTTAGAAAGACAAGAGTCTACAAATAACCTAATTACACACTCAGTATCTATCCCACCACTCCTGAATATATCAGTTTAACTAAAATTTAATATTCCAATATTTTTGTAAAAATGAATTGAACATTTGTCAGTGTTGAGATTTGTGCTGGAAACAGTTGTAATGATGCTTAAAAGGGACACTCATGTTGCTCACTGGTTGACGTAGAGACAAACTGATAGGCAGACACTTGTAATATAGCCTACATCAACACAATTGGCCCAAGCTTTAAGGATGTCTGATTAATTCTGCCATAAACATGTGAGAGACTCTGAAATATAAAGTCTGTCCTCTGAGTGGCATGCTCTGATGTTATGGAAGCAATAACAGCAGAAACATTTATTTTGGGGAAAAGGCAGAGTCAAAAGTCCTCTGAGATTTTTTGAAGTTATATACCTTATTCACTCACTCTAGGAGACAAAAGAGAAGTAGTGCTCTTATCAAATTATGCCTGTTTAATTCCCTATGATTGAAAGTTAAATTTAATTGTTTCAGCAATGTGCATTCAAGCTTAGGGACTTGAAATGATGGATCAACTCTTTCAATGGTATGCTAATTTAAGATTCACTCTGAGCCAAGAGAAAGTCACTGTAGGATGTGCTGAGGTGGCTTACATCTTTGACATTTGGTTCAAAAGCTATTTAAATTTGTGGACTTTCTTGGAGATTTCTTAATGGATTAAACTGATTATTCACACCTCTTCACAAAAGAAGCCAGAAAGGTAACAAGAGCCAAAGAAAATCATGTATTCAGAGATTTCATACCTTCATATATAAAACTATTAATTTCACAGTTGTCTATTTGGCAGCCAATCAAAATTGTGTAGTTTATACTCCATTTATTACAAAATCATAAATAAGAGAGAAACAAAATGATAAAGGACAGCTGTGAAACAAAACTGGGTATACATGATCTAAAGAGAGTGCAAAAGACTTTAAATAGTTCAAAATTGATTTTCTCCTTCCTTTCTCGTTTCTTTTTTTATTGGTAAATTGAAAAAGAAAAGGTTATCCTTTATAAATTTCTGACAAATATAACTTGCCTAGGTATTAGTCTACCTTAAATTCTTCTTGGTCAATTGTAGGAAAATATAGTAAGGGACCAACTTATCACACATTTTGTCATTAATTCAATTGAATCCAAATGACAGTAATAAGGCACTGTAAAATTATCTGATGCATATATTACTGAAATCACATGTCAAATGCATATTCCATTGATTTGGAATATAAATATTGAGTCACAATATTTATAAATCAATTACTATCATTTACTTAAGAAATCCATGAGTGTACAGAGCACAGTCCTAGGCACAGTGTACATGATTGGAAAACATCATTTCCCTTGAATTCACAGAAATGTTTTCTTGAGAAATCCAAACTGACTTGCAAAACCATGGAGAACATAAATTGCTGCCTAAAAGTAGAAACATTAAATGGACAGCCTGCTAAAGAAGTAGAAAAATGAACACAGTTATCGTTAACTGCGAAGGTTAAAAATAGTCCTGTGCTAGCTTGCTCTGCTGAATATCCACCAGATCTGGACAGGTTGGTGGAGTTCCAGACTGATGTTTATGTGAAGTTGTGTTTATATGACATTTACGAACCATTGGCACATTTCTCTTTGAAGTTCATTGTAAGCAACATAAATCAAACCACGTGAAATGAATAAATTGTGGCAGCTTTCTACTTCTGCTGGACATTTTAAAAGCCCCACTTGCCTGTCTCAATATAGTTCCTCAGGGAATCTGACAGTAGTGACATCTTAGTATCATTTCACACTTTCAACTCTATTTAATCTCATCCTCATTCCCACTTCATATCAGCAATCTGTCTTGTCATATCCTGTTAGAATTTTTTCAACTCCATTAATCTTTTGAAAAAATTAGTTTCTGCTAAGATAGTATTTTATCTCCTTGTAAACCTTTATCCTATTATGATAAATCTCACCTCCTTCTTTAATGTTATTTGCAATTTTAAAATAAAGGCTGTGACGCTCACTGTTAGTAAAAACCAAATATTCTTTGCACTTGTCTACATGTCTCGGTCTCCACTGCAGTTAAGTTCAGGCCACATGACCAGTTTTGGCAAAAAAATGAAAAGAATACATATATATGTATATATTAAAAATATATGCAGTAGAACCTCCATAGTTGACTACCTCCCTACTCTGACCACCTCCTTGAGTTGACCTAATTTTCATAGACTGGACATACCCCACAAACACGTATCAGTATAGTGGTCTTTGTTCGTTATGTTGACCACCTTACGGAGGTTCCACTGGACATGTATCTAGTGATGGTTTCTGGGCTATGTCAGTAAAGGACCAACATGCCTTTACCACCACTTTCTTTTATCTGTGTGACTGGAAGTGAAGAAGTCTAAATTGAGGAAGTTGCAAGATTGAGGAGCCCGGTGAAATGATAGTAATTGATTTATAAATATTGTAACTCAATCTTTATATTCCAAATCAATGGAATATGCATTTGACATGTGATTTTAGTAATATGAAACTGCTTGCCCACTTGATTTGCAATTGATTTACACAAGTGAAAGATGAACCCTTATAGTTAAGCCACTATGATTTCAGGATCTGTTACTGCAGCATCACCAAGAGTTACTTAACTAACTCCAATATCTTGAATAAAATATGAATCAGAGAAATGAAATGAAAGACTATTCACACGCCTATTTCACAACTACTGGATGGTGTCTGGATTAAATCATTGACTTTCTCAGTGGTACTTCAGGAGTTTAAGTGATGAAATATTTTCAGCCTGGTGATGAAGATTTAAACTGCCTAATAAAGCTGTTTCCCACTTGTTTTTTAAAAATATATTGCAATCCCATAATATTGATGCCAAAAAGACTTTGTTACTAAAAATTAATTTCAATTATTTGTTTAAATGACTGAAAGATATTCTTTCCAAGTATTTGCTTTTCCTAACTTTGTTCTGATTATAAAAGCAGCGTATGTTCATGGCGAGAGAAAAATTTTAATATATACATGAAATAAAGAAAAAAAAAAAACAATAATCCTTCCTAAGCTCATAAACAATTCAAGAGCTTTTATGGTGCCAACATGAATGTGTGCCATGTGCCTTGTCTGATCTTGTAAGTCCTTTACTCCTGTCTCCAAAAATACAAATTTGAAGTTTCTTTAGCTAATTAGTCATGGCTTTGCCCTCTTTCAAGAGAATAATAGTTTTAAAATTATGAAGATTAGGCGTGGGGCTCTGGGGAAATGATGATGTTGATGGATAAGAGGCTTTTAGAGTGCAGGGGCCTAAAGAATGTAGCATTTGATGTAAGTACATAACTTGAAGGAACATGTTTCTTTACTTTCAGAATTATTGAGGAGGATTCTTAGGATTATAAGATTGTGTATCTTTGATGAGCGAATAAATCATCATTTTTTAAAAGTCTTCCTATACACGGATTTTCTGCTGCTAAGGAATAAATTACAATTATTCTATGATAAAATGGTTGACCCTTGAACCATAGGTTTGAACTGTGCAGGTCCACTTATACATGAATTTTCTTTTATTCTTGCCACACCTGAGACAGGGTAAGACCACCCCCTTCTTTTCCTTCTCCTCCTCTGGCTACTTAATGTGGAGATGATGAGATTTAAGACCTTTCTAATAATCTACTGCCACTTAATAAATAGTAAATATATTTTCTTTTCCTTATGGTTTTCTTAATGCCATTTTTCTTTTCTCTAGCTTTCTCGTGAGAATACAATATATAATACATATAACATACAAAATATGTGTCAATCAACTGTTTATGTTATTGGTAAGGCTTCCAGTCAATAGTAGGCTATTAGTGTTAATAGTTAAGGTTTTGGAGTCAAAAGTTAGACACAAATTTTTAAATGCATAGGTCTTGGTGCCTTGAACCACTGAATTGGTCAAAAGTCAATGAACTATGTAACTGAGAAATGAAAAAAAGTTTTTTAATGCCTTGACCTCACTTTAGGTCAAGAAAATATTTCATCACTTAAACTCACTGAATCAGAATCTCTGAGGTGGGTCCTGCATGTCCCATATTAGTATGCTTTAAAAGTTTTCCAGGTGATTTTAATGTATAGATAACCATTGCCCAACCCTAACTATCCCATGAAATGACACCGTGTTGACTTAATTATCTTGGAAGTAAGTAGGGTATCATGTTGACAGCTCTTTATCACAGCATCTTATTCTTGTGTGACCTAGACACTAGTCCCATGTCCCAGGTGGGTGGTATAGTCAAGTAGCAAAATATCTATCTGGCCAGGGTCACATGCAGATGAAGGTTCAATCTGAAAAGATCCTTATCACAAGAAAATATTAGTCTTATTCATTTTCTAATATTTGTTTAAGTAATGGTTTTATAAATTTTATGATGATCACATTTTTTTCCTTTGATTGAATAATGAATTATGTTAATAACACCCTACTATGATACTCTTCTTGCATTTGGAGGGATAAAACCCAAAAATTGGGGGTCATCATGTATCATTCTTCTAACATGGGGCTGGACATGATTTTTATGAAATAGTTTACATTATCATGATATTCTTTTTTTAAAAAAGGTTATTTACCATAAACTGTCAATAACTTATATTGGAAATGTCTATAGAAAATGAGTTTCAAAGTTAAAGGAGCAAGTAGGTAGTAAGAAAACAGAGGGATAAAAGTTAATTTCTAGTTACTCCTTCTCAAGGGTGGTAAGTTTAACCTGTGTGTTGAAGGAGCAAAACATTCATGTTGGAATCAAAATTCCTTTTATTCATGTAGTATCTCTCATTCAAATCCGTTCTATAATCTCATGTTCAGATATTGTCTTCTTGTAGTCAAGAGATACCATTTCAGTGAATAAAATACCATGAATTATGAAATAGTCAAAACTAAGTTAAAACTTCTCTCCTCAGCTCCAGCCTTTCATTAAAGGGTTGGGATTGGGTTAAATTCCCCCACCTTTCCCATGTAATCTCCTTTTCTTTTACCTTCTCCTAGGCTTCAGATCACCCAGGTTTGAAATATGGGAAGAGGAAGAAAGGACAAGGAGCAGAAGAGGTTTTGGTTGGCCTCCCGAATTTATGAGGACCTTGGTTTCTTCTACCCTAGAAGCATATTCAAAGCTGACCCTCACAGCAGGGAGACTTGTGGGTCTCCAGGCACCTCCTCATCACCAAACTCCAGCAATACCCTATGTGTAGTTTAGTAAGTATTTTCTCTAGCTGCTTACTTAGAATACCCTTTTCAGTCTTTCAGCTCTTGGTTGTACTACTTGAGCCTTTGTATACTGGGTTTCCCACCCTTCCAGGCAGTCCCCCAAGAAGGTTCAGACCCTGAGTGTCTCTAGCCCAGAAGAAGCACTAACACATCTTCTGTATCAAGCAACTCTGGGGTTGCAGACTGTTATGCACTGAATGTTTATACCCCCTCCCCCAGACTTACATGTTGAAATCCTTCCCCACCCAGTGATGATATGAGGAAGTGGGGCCTAAGAGAGATGATTAAGTTTAGATGAGAGCTTGAGAGTGGAACCCCTGTGATGAGATTGGTTCCCTTACAAGAGAAGTCACCAGAGAGTTTGATTCCTCTTCTTCTCTTTGCCATGTGAAGACACTGAGAGAAGGCAGATGTTTACAAGCCAGAAAGAGGGCCCTCACCAGAATCCAACCATGCCAGCACCTTGATCTTGGACTTCTCAGCCTCTACAACTGTAAAAAATAAATGTCTATTGTTTAAGCCACTCAGGTTATGGTTTTTTGTTTTAGTAGCCTGAGGTGACTAAGGCACATGCTATCTCAAATGTAGTTTTTGTATCTTCTCTGCCTTCAAAGTAAAGGCTCCAGCCAAAGCCTCTAATTTTCAACCTGATGTCTGAAACTGTGGACTATGTTCTCCAACCCTAAGGATACATGTTAAGCTTTCCAAGTGGTCTCCTTAAAGACTCTCCCACAAGGTTTGAGGATCATGGAAGAACCCACTGAGGCTCATAATCCACCAACAGTTCTCACTAATAGAAGTTTTCTCACCATTTAGCTTCTCAATCTTTTCTAAGTAGCTGAAGGTTGTAATGCTGCCTCTTTGTTGACTGAGAAGTTCTGTACAGTCTAGAATATTGCTTGGGAATATGGCAATGGTAGGTGCCTATCTTTCTGAGCCAAAACAGGGAGAGGATTAATATTTTAGTGTCTTGTTATACAAAAGAATATCATTTGTATTATGCATTTCAGTGGATAGCCTAGAAATAAGAGAAGAAAGCAGTCAGTCAGGGGTAGTTAGGGGCACAGGCTTTAAAGGTCTGAACTAACTCAATATAGGTTTATGTGCACCACATTAGTATCTGATGTTTTAGCCTTCACTGAATCTATATTCTCTATCTTTTTACCACCCCCACCTCCTCATTTTTCCTATTAGTTTTTGCCTCACATTTTAGAAAACCCCTCTGTTTAACTTCATGGACCTAATTTCCCTTGCCCTTTGGTGAGTCTTCTGCTTACTGATGTAAATTCCCTCTGCCTGTTACTTAAGAGAGTTTTCAGAGTGTCTTCTGGAATATCATTCCATCTATTTGGTGAACGTTGTATCCACTTCAGATCTGTTTTTGAGGGCTAACAATGTATAATGCATGTCCAAAAGTTTGGGATATTCTGCAGAAAAGAAATTGGATAAACTTGAATTAAGTACTCTGCAAACTTATTTAATCATAGACTAATGTTACTCATAGTCATCTTGTGGGACTTGTACGCTCCCTAAGATATAGTTTGAAAATGTTCTCTTACACACCCTCTTGTGTTGCTCAGGGCTTTGTTAGAATGTACTCTGGCATTACACATGAAGTCAAAGGGGGCAGGGAAAAATGAGTGACTATCACCTTCTTATTAATTTATCCTTTTTCTACCTCTGCATTATCTCTCAAAGCAGAGATCTGCAGATCTGGTTTCTAGTTATGTACTTACATCAAAAGCTACATTCTTTAGGCCCTATACTCTAAAAGCCTCTTATCAATCAACATTGTCATGTCCCCCAGAACCCCATGCCTAATCTTCATAATTATTCTCTTGAAAGAGGGCAAAGCCATGACTAATTAGCTAAAGAAACTTCAAATTTGTATTTTTGGAGACAGGAGTAAAGGGCTTACAAGATCAGACAAGGCACATGGCACACATTCATGTTTTCACCACAAGACCTCTTGAATTGTTTTTCCAAGTCAACAGGTTTGCCAGACAAAAGAAAAAAAAGGTTTGCCAAAAAAAAAAAAAAAAAAAAAAAAGGCTACTAGGAAGGCTAAAATATTTCAGGGTGAGCTTCTAGACTTTTCGTACATAAGCAAAAAAACATCTTCACACTAAGTACAGAAACTCAACTAGAGTGCTCTCTCTAAGAGAAAACTATCCTTCAAGTTCAGTGTTATTTCTCTAATGACTTAGGAATGTGATCTCTAATCATCGACGAAAGTCTCTGCAACTGCCATGGGCTAGGTTTAAATTCTACAGTGTTTTGTTCAATTTCTAAATTTTTACAAAATTCTTTGAACTTTTGCTATGTTTATCCTACCTAAACTAGATAGCCTGAACTGGCTCCTTAAGGGCCAGGAATGTCCCCTTGTATCTTTGTCCTATAGGAACGTTCCCAATTAGCACTCAAATATTAACTGAATAGTAGTTGCTTAAAATCTTCATTTTCTTCTCCCAAAAGCAAGCGTATACCTGCATATGAACCTCAATAACAATCTCCTCAAATTCTGTTTGTCAGAAGAATCTGCCTTGTTAAGATAACCAGTCCTAGGAGAAATTGGAGTGTCAGTGAAAATTGGCAGAAAAGGCAGCTTTCAGTCTGGGGAGCATCAGAAGAAAGCTCCGCTGCTCTCTCCATTCTTCAGGATCCTCCATTGCCAGGAGAGGCTTTGCATGGCACCAGAAACACAAAAAACAAGCAAGGAAGAAGCCCAAGTCTCAGAAGAATAGGTTTGGGCAACTATGGCTGTCATATTGAGATCTGTGGTCACATGAGCCCCCTTGAGGGAAACTCAGAAATATTAGAGGAGAGAGTGCGTTAAGAAGGTGTGGAAAGTCCTACATAGACAACTGGAAGGACAAATAGGAACTCTTACTTGCTGCTGTCATTATGACTCCATTTGTACCCTTGGCTGGGGCAAGATGGTCATGTTGAGTTGTTACCATATAGAAATGCCAGAGACTTGCCCGTGTGCTTTCTCCTGATGATCTCAAGCCCTCTATCTATCTTTTCTACTCCTCTTAGTTTTCCCAAACCCCTTCTCCAACTACACAAACCATACATGTGTGTGAATGAAGGTTATAGAGCCAAGATTTGACCCTTAGTTTAGAAAGCAAACCCACATGATTTTCTCCAGACCATAATGATATAGGTCAGAATGCATAAAATTGAAACATAAAGTAGATTTTACTCCTTGTGGAATTCACTACTGCTAAGAAAAATGGAATCTAAAACTGGAGATACCACAAAAGAACGATTACATACCCTTTCAATGTCATACTGGAAGATCCTCTGGTGGGCCCATCTAAGAATTATTTAATTCTCTTGGAGAATGTCCCTTTCTTTGTCTTGCTATTTAATATTTATCCTGTGAGGCTATGTAAATACTTGTGTATTTTTCTCTGTCAGAAATGCAAGTGATCTCTGTTCAGTAGAAAATATAGCCCCAAGTAGTACAATTCTATTGCCCTTCAAGATCTTGACCAGTTTTGTCTCTTAATTATCCAACTCATTGTAGCATGCCATTCCCAGGAAACTGTATAATTTCCTGTTCATCAAAATCCTTTCAAACCGGCTGTTTCCATCATTAATAAGTTAAATAAATTTTTGACAAGGGCTCACTATATATTCATAAGTGTCATGTTAAAATTTTTGAAAATTATGCTTTAATGCTACAACATATTGCAAATTCTTGAAAGAAGTGATTTCATGCAGCAGAGGCCAAGGCCAAGGTGAGGTTTCACAGGTGAAATGGCATTGAGGAGAACCTTAAGAGCTGGGCATGATTTCACTAGTGGCTGTGGGAAAAAAAGCCATCTAGGCACAACTTCAAATGCTTATATGTTTACATGTAAAGCTGAGAAAAGGTTCTAATCCGGACCATTTAAAAATAATTATTTTAGGTTTGGTGCCTGTGGCTCAAGTGGCTAAGGCACCAGCCATATACACCTAAGGTGGTAGGTTCGAATCCAGCCCAGGCCCGCCAAACAACAACGACGGCTGCAACCAAATAGCTGGGCATTGTGGCAGGCACCTGTGACCCGGCTCCTTGGGAGGCTGAGGCAGGAGACTCGGTTGAGCCCAGGAGTTGGAGATTGCTGTGAGCTGTGATGCCACAGCACTCTACCCAGGGTGACAGCTTGAGGCTCTGTCTCAAAAAGTAATTATTATTATTTCAGACTCATTTATGTAATCCTCTAAATATCATTAAATAGAATTCACCAATGCATGAATAACAATACATTATGATCAAATAGAACTTATTCCAGGAGGCAAGGGAGATTCATCATCTGAAAATCTAACAACATAATAAAGGATATCAAGGAATTACATGAGAAATACCATATGATATTGAAAAAAAGACTCTAAATTAAATCATCATGTCTAACAGAGACACTAGGTCTACATCTGATTTGCAGTCTGATGGGGGTGTGGCAGTATCTTGGTTCATGCAGCACCGATAAAATCAGTTAAGGAGGAAAGTAAACATTTATATGTGCAGTTTTTCCCAAAAATGCCGAAGGAGCACAGGAAATTGCACCCCAAAATATGACTCCTTGGTATAAGGAGTATTTTTTAATTAAAGGCCCTTAGAGATCAGCAGGCCCTTGGAAGAGGCTTTCCCTCTATCTACCTAACCAGATAGACCCACCCAAAGAACAATTTATTTCTCCTCCCCTCCTTATAATCTCACTATATTGCAAAAAAAGATCAAGAATGCAACCAGACTTGTTCCAAACAATTTTAAGATAATACCTGTCTCCTGAGTTATGTAATCTGCAAAAAAAAAAAATGATTTACAGGTCAATCTGTTTCCCCCATCTGCTCATCCTCCCTAGCAACCCAGTATTGGCCCTAAACAGAATTGCCTATATTCCTTGTCTTCCCCACCCCTTTAAAAGGAAAGCATAAACATTTCCAGACCCTATTGGGATATTGGGTAATCACCCTGTGATTCCCCCCCATGAACACGGTAAATAAACCTCCTCCTCAAAAACTGCCTTAATTGTGAGCTGATCGTCCAGCAAACCTTGGGGCCACATGGAAAAGAGGGAGTTTTCCCCTCACCCCCACAATGCTTAGAAGGACTAAAGCAATGGGAAGTCTGACACTGAATTCTTCATGCTCTCTGGGTCATCTTGTCCACAGTTCCTAGGGATTCCTTGTGCCTCTCAATGACAACATGAACTTTACTTCCTTAAACTAATATTATGGTAAATCCTACTTCTTCTCATCAACACATTCTTCCAAAACGTAAGTAGAAAATACTAATGTCTTATTCAAAGACTACACTGTGCTGAAACTTCAATTTAAAGTTTTACAGAAAACAACGATTAACTTATTACAGGTCTGTCATGTCAACATTAGGAAACCACAAATACTGTACTGCATAGGCATGCCTTTCTTGAAATTGTGGGAGTTTTTTTGGTTTTTTGTTTTTTAAATAAAAGAGCTTTGGCAGCTTTGAGGATCTCTGTTGCAAAATTAGCCTTTGGAAAATCAGTCATTTACACAGAACCATTAGAAAGTAGGCAGACAGCTTAATTTGCCTAATCAACAACTTTAAACCTTCATTCCCAAACCCATAATACTTTCCAACTCATTAAAAGGAACTGCTTGTGTTTGTTATCTATGAGTAGTGCCAGCTGATACTCCAATAGATACCAGTCTGAGCAAAGCATCCTTTTTACTAATAAAACCACAGCTGCTGTCCAGGAAACAATCTATTTATTATATTCAATTACTAAAGCAAAAGAAAATATACAGTGTTTAAAATGAGTCAACTTAACATCCACTACTTAACTGCTTAAGCACCAACCAAAAATATCTTTACAAACATCAGCTGATAAAGGAAACATTTTTATTGTCCTCACTAAATACACTGTTTCCCAATCCACAGATATTAAATTCATAATTTAAATCTCACTCCTCAACATTAATCATTTATGAGCACCTACTATGAGCTAGGTACTCATAGTAGGTGCTCATAATCCTTTCTGAAGGATCCACATGTTTAATATTTAGTGAGCTCTAGCTTTTCATATTCCAAAACATACCTTTCACATCTCATCGTTTCACATGAAATGCAGTCTCTTATGATATCAAGTAGTAGATATATTCTCTAAATTTATGGTCATATTTTTTAAATAATCCCAAGAGATGAATTCACTTTAAGAAAAAATGAATTAGCTCCTACACCATGGACAACATAGATTTCCATCTAGAATAACTATCTCCTGAAGTCTCTCTTCTTTTAAAGGACAGGGGCTCACTCTGTTGCCTGGGCTAGAGTGCAAGGCATCTTCATAGCTCAATGCAACTTCAAACTCTAGGCTCAAGGGAGCCTCCTGCCTTTGGTCTACCAAAGTACTAGGATTATAGGCACGAACGGCTGCACCCAGCCTCCTGAAGTCTTTAAATTAAAACCAGCCCCAAACCAAGCTCCAGACAAGCAGAAACCCCAACAATCTTTTTGCCATTCCAAAAGCACCTTTTAGGCCCCAGTGAGTGAAATGTAGGTGGAATAGTCAATTACATTCTATTAAAACATGCCAATAGCCTTATCAAAATATATGTGTTTGCCAGTTAAGAAAGATGGGTTGCTTGCCTATTTCCTGACTTTGATTTGCTCTGCCAGCAAGTTTACTGCAAAGGTCAGGACATTTAGCACTCAGTGCTGGGAACGTGTGAGTTTGAAATGGTTTTTTGCCTCTACACGAATCATCACAGAAAGCCAATAAAACTGTTCAGCTTTAGGAATGACTGTGGTAAGACGAGCCCAACAGAGCAGTATCACTCACTCACCCCACAAGAGCACAGTCAGGTCAGCCTCCACTTACAAGCTGCTTCACCATTGCCCTAAAACCTTTTCAGAGCATAATTCATCTATTTGAAGACCAACCTGATCTAAGCGAATTTCAAACTCTCTTCTAGGCACAGATTTTCAAACTGGAACATCGTAAGAATTACCTGGAGTGCTTGATCCTGGCCCTTCTCAATTAGTAAGTACCTCTGTGGAGCCGAGGTGGGGAGTGTGCTTGTTTACACACTGCCCAGATGTTTCTGAAAGGGTTGGTGCTGTTTCAAAAACATTCATCTCGAACAAAAACCCCTGCTCCCTAATGAACAGGTATAAGAAATAACTGCTTCATTCTTTTCACTGAAAGGAGTTAGGTTGGTGTGTAAAGTCTCTGGGAAGCAAAAGCTAGCCAAAAAAAAAAAAGAGGAATTGAAGTCTGGCTCTGCCTGACTAGATCACATCACAGACTAACTTAAAGATTTAAATCGAAGGCATGAGACCACAACAATCCTCAAAGAAAGTGTGGGGAAATGCTTGAAGATATCGGCCTGGGGGAAGATTTTATGAAGAAGACTTCTGTGGCTATTGCAACAACAAAAATAAACAAATGGGACTTAATTAAAATGAAAAGCTTCCGTATAGCTAAGGAAACAACAACCAAAGCAAATAGATGACCTTCAGAATGGAAAAAGATATTTGCATATTATGAATCAGACAAAAACTTGATAACTAAGCTCTATACAGAGCTCAAATTAATCAAAGAAGACCCAACAATCCCATATATCACTGGGCAAGAGACATGAATAGAACCTTCTCTAAGGAAGACAGATGAATGGCTAGCAAACATATGATAAAATACTCATCATTCCTAATCATCAGAGAAATGCAAATCAAAACCACCCTGAAATATCCCCTAACCCAGGGTCTTCAAACTTTTTAAGCAGGGAGCCAGTTCACCGTCCCTTAGACCATTGGAGGACTGAACTGCAGGCCCTGGGATGAGTTACCTGCTAAGCAAGACAGGCAGCCATGGAAAAAACACCTGGCAGGCCAGATAAATGTCCTAGATGGGCTGCATGTGGCCCACAGGCCATAGTTTGAGGATGCCTGCCCTAACCCCAGTGAGAATGGCCCACATCACTAAGTCTCAAAGCTGCAGATGCTAGTGTGGATGTGGAGAGAAGGGAACACTTTTATACTGCTGGTATAGAACTAAGAACTCATACAACCTTTTTGGAAGGAAGTATGGAGAATCCTTAAAGAACTCAAATCAGACCTCCCATTTGATCCTGCAATCCCATTACTAGTCATCTACCCAGACAAAAAAAGTCCTTTTATCATAAGGACATTTGCACTAGACTGTTTATTTTAGCTCAATTTACAATCACCAAATTGTGGAAACAGCCTAAATGCCCACCAACCCAGGAATGGATTAACAAGCTATGGTATACGTATACCATGAAATACTATTCAGCCATTAAAAAAGATGGAGACTACATCTTTTGCATTAACTTGGATTGAGTTAAAACACATTCTTCTTAGTACAGCATCACAAGAATGGGGAAGCAAGAATTCAATGTATTCTCTTTTAATATGAAGACAGTAGATGATCTAATACAGGGTGGGAGTAGGGGAATGAGGGAGAGGGGAGGAAGGAGGGGAATGGGGGGACACAGTGTATGGCACACCTCTTGGGCGCAGGACCCAATTATAAGAGGGACTTTATCTAACAAATACAATCAATGTAACCTAAATCTTTGTACCCTCAATGAATCCCAAGCAATAAAAATTTTTTTAAAAAAATGAATTGAAGTCTGGCTCTGCCTGAGTAGATCTCATTTCAGGCTAACTTATGCTCTTCAGTTATTTCTTATGTTTCTTCAAATATGATGCCACCAATTCTACTGAGTTAAATTCTAGGAACAAGAAGAGAGAAAGAAATATCATCAGCCTAAAACTGATTTCTACCACATTGAGCTCTTGGTGTGAAAGAGCTTAGGCTAAAAGCATGATTGTGAACAGTAATCATGTTACTGTGTTTCTCAGAAGAGAACTGAAGTACTTAAAAGCAGAGAGTTGGAGCTCAAAAAAGGATGGGACAAGAACAGATGTATGTAGTGCCAGCTGTCTCCTTCATACCTCAGACCTCAGATGGGTGCTTCTCTCTGACTGGGAGAAAGTCCCACACACCAGAAGGCCACACCAAGGGACAAGAGCCCACCCCATAACCCATCTTCACCTCTCCCACCTCAGTCTTCCCCATCATTCTGGAAATGTGTGCTGTAAGCCAATGCCATTGCTGGATGGTAATTAATCGGAAATGTTTTGAAGTAGACATAGGTGTTAACTTCACTTTTAAGAATTAATTGTGTTGGTTAATTTTGTGTGCCAAGTTGACTGGGACAGAGGTGCCCAGATAAAACATTATTTCTGCATATATCTGTGATTAAGTTCTGGTGAGATTAGTATTTGAATCAGTAGACTCAGTAAAGCAGATTGCCCTCCCACCGTGAGGGTGAGATGAAGGAGGAATTTATTCTCAGCCCAATTGCACGAGCTGGGACATTCGTTCTTCTCCAGCCCTCAACTCGGACTTTCACTGTTGGCCCTCTGGTTCTCAGAACTGCATCACTGGCTTTCCTGGGTCTCCAACTTATAGACAGCAGAGTCCTTCCTATAGCAGCAAGTCCTTCCATCTTTTATTTATATATACACATACAAATACATACATGTATATACTACCTGAAATTGCCAGAAATTATAGTGATGCTTCTGGATACCTGCATTTCAGCTTAAAGAGTATGAATAAAAAGTCATGCCTTGGTATTGAGAAACCCCTATTGAAATCTAACTTACATATTATAACCAAGGCCTATCACTTGCACAAGATAACAAGTGAGTCCCTGGATGTCAAGAGGCCTCATCAGTTGCAGAGTTTAGTTAGTGTAAACACTAATTAATTTAGTTTTATCATATTGATATTAATTAGTGTAAATCTATGACAAGTATCTAACCCATATTTCAGATATTCCCAGAAGAATAATTATTCCAACCAAAAGAGTACAGTAATTATATCACATTATATCCAAACATCTGGTTTCTTCCCACTTATTCTAAACTTCTGTGCCCAACTTCCTAGACCATAAATGTCTATTTATTTCCTAGCCTTGGCCTCTATCCCAGGTTTGAAATCCTCCCTGACCCTGACCAAGAATGTTATGGTTCCCTGCTGGTCTTCACCTTTGTTCAAGCACTCCCCTTCCTAACTTCTTTTTCTCTTCTGCCTCTCCTGGTCCTATTGTATGAGTTGGGACTCTCTGAATGCCAGGTGACAGAAACCCAATTCAATGTCTTAAGTAGAAATGAGAACTAAAATGTGCAGAGTGCTCCTGTTTCAGGCATAACTGGATTCAGCAGCTCAAATGATATGACCAGATCCAGTGTCTCTCTGTCCCTCAGCTCCTCCCTACCCTGAGTTGACCCAGCATTTTCAGCCATGCTGCACCTCAGGAAGGCAAATGGCTGCAGTTTAAAAAAAAGGCTCATCCATGATAACTCAAAAAGTCCTTATGTTGAAGCATATTAGCTCTGAGCCACGTTTGCTTCCCTGAACCAAGTGTGGCTATAGAAGTGGATTCCTGAGATGGCTCAGACCTTTGATCATATGGTGCCCAAGAACCCTAGAGTCAGCTTCATCTGAAGCACATGGGCTAAAGGTGACAAGGGGTCAGGTAGTCTCCCAGAGCAAAATCAGAGGATTATTATCACAGAGAGGAGGAGTGAGTGTTGGGAACAAAGCAACAGAAATTTTCTCTATTCCTACATAGCCTTTGGGGGCCTAGCCATGTTTTCCCTCTAATCCAAAATGGTTTGCTCCTCACTTATGGTTAATACCAATTAGCTCATGTTATAGAAATTTCTTCACTAACTGACATATGTGTGCCTGTTTTATTTCTCTAACTGTGTTGAAAGCTCCTTCTGAGCAAAGATCATGGCACTTCTTCTGCATTCTTTTCTCCTAGGCACTTGGTAAATATTAACTTTGTACCAGGCACTATATCTTGAGAATGTCAAAGGCATGATTTCAGCTCCCTAAAATCCCATAGTCCCAAACCAGTCACAGTGGAGAAATACTACCACCTAAAAACATTACACTGAAACAAGAAGAGGCAGAGTTTCTCAAAAGGCATTATTACTTATTGCAACCTGCACCTACCCCCCAAGGTTTTTCTCTTGCATGCATGATGTCTTGGAATATCATTCCAAACACTGACAAGATGAAGACCAATGGTATAAATGTAGACAGTGGCCCCAAATACCCTACAGGGATGCAAACTTGACTATGACAGAAAGTTGATGAGATTACATGATAAGTAGAGTTAACCCTGCTGCAAACCCTGCATATAGATTCTACATTATTCCATGACTGTTGGGATACTACTTAGCAGTGCTACTTCTCTCCAAAAGCCAATGACCAACAACAACAACAAAAAAAAGAAAACCACAGTAACAATAACAATGACTCAGAAGATTCTTTTTCTCTTTGAGAGTTCTACTCTGCTTCACTTCCATCTGTGAAGAGGAGCGGAGCATCCAGGGAGCCAGGTACACAGGTTAATGCATTCAAACTTCTGACTCCCTCCTCAGAGTTGTTAACCACATTCCAGGTACCTGCTGGGAATTGATTTGCCCACATGTTGGGGATTAGACAGTACTGAGAATATCATAGCTGAGAGTGAAAACTGAGCCCTGGCTCCCGGCAAAGGCCTGGCTATCCATTTTAACCAGTTTCTTGAATCCAGTACAATTTTAGCCTCGGCATATTTCCAGCTCCTGGTATTTCCATTAAGTGAGAAAAACAGACTTTTTAAGTCAGGCCTCTCTCCCTCTCTCTCTTTCTTCCCTTCTTTTAACAAGTGAAATGTTTTATGCTAGCTTTTGCAATGGTACATTTTATGGAGCAATAAGAACAAGCTGTTAAACTAGTGGGATATCACAAGAATTCCCAGAGGCCACTATCTTGAGTTATTGGGGTGGGGGTGTAGGCCTTAGACCCCTCAGACTCCATTGCACCACCTTAATCTCCTTGCAGTCTTGGAAATACTATTGAAATGTACTAAGCTGCTTTCCTAAGTGTTAATGATGATAGACAGGGGCTCAAATTGCAGGTTGAGAAATAAGACACTGGGAGATTTAAAAATAAAGAGGATCTCATGTGCATTCTTTTTTAAAATCATTCAGCAAATATTTACTGAATTCCGGCATTGTGCTAAGAGCGGAGGGGTACAACAGAGAAGCAGCCAGACATGCCGTGAGTTGCCTGTATAGTACAGAGAATGTGCTCCTACTCTCACTGTGGACTTAAGCTGAGTAAACTCACTAGTCCCTCAGGTTCTTGTTGGTTCTGTGATTCTAAGTGCCTACTCATCCCCATGCCCAGATCCACTGTGGCACTGGTTTGAAGGACTCTTCTGAGGCTATGAATCATTCTCACTGATCAAGGCTCTTTTTTGAGTTTTCAAAGGTGAAATCTTCAGTATCAAATCAAAGGGCATCTGGTTTGACATTTCTTAGGGGACATTAATTTATCAGACTGCAGTTTCCTTGAGGGCTTGCCTTACTGTTCAGATAATACCATTTGGTAAGCACGTTGCTATCTTCAGAGGAAGAGTACAATACAAATACCAAACTTCTGATGTGCTTTCTTCATTGTCTATATTCCAACTCTTGGAATTGCTCTTCTTAGAATCGTTTGATTTGTAGGATCCTGCATTCTTGCCATTGGTATTTATGCAGAGATGGGGGTGATGCTGGCACATTTTGCCATAAGATAGGAGAGAGATTGCTCTGTGTATCAGAATTCCTTCCAATTCTGTGATTCGGGGAAGACCATACTGCATACAGAAAACTACCCATAGCTAAAGCATTCTTTCATTACATCTAATTTGCCTTCAGGAGAGGATCACAGACCCAGCATAATGCCAGTGGGATTCTTAAGTCCAGGCCAAAGAGTACAGAAAGTGACAAAGCCTAACATGAGTTTAAATTCCACTCATCTCAAAATGTATCAAAACCAAGAAATGGCCACAAAAAGAGAAATACCGTATGATTCCCACTTAATGCAGCTAGAGTAGCAAATTCATAGGCACAGAAGTTAGAATGGTGCTTGGCAAGAGCTGGGAATAAGGGAGAATGGGGAGTTGTCTTATGGGGACAAAGTTTCAGCTTTGTGAGATGAAAAAGTTTTGGAGGTTGGTAGCACAACACCGTGAATGTTCATAGCACTACTGAACTGCTCACTTAAAAATAGTTAGCATGGTAAATTTTATGTCATGTATTTTACTACAGTTAAAAAACAAAACAAAAAGTGAGGGACAAGTATACTGGGAGATCAAAAATGCTTTAGTGAGGAAAAAATTAGAAAGCCAAAATTCATAATGTCAAGAGCAGGGCAGGCACTGGGTGGGAGCAAAGGCTGCAGACAAGAGACAGTGCCCAGGACTATTTTCAAAATCTGGATTTTATGTTCAAAATATGCTCTTGTTGGGAGCAGTTGTGCAATTCCATCTGGATGCCCCGGTTTAGAGGCACCAACCATGGTGAACACATTGGACACTAGAAATGCCTTCAGCCTGCAGTACAAACAAGAGGCATATACCCCAGAGATACATGGTTTGAAACACCTGCAGAACTGAGCAAAACTTTTCCAATTGTGCTAATACATTGTTCCTTTGGCCCTCACCAAACTGAGCAGGACCCTCAAATAAAAGCATTTCTTTCGTTAGTGGACTCTAAGAAACAGAAAGAGGAGATGGAAAGGATTAAGAAGACATGACAAAAAAGAATCAAATAAAAATATTGAGTGTCATATGGTGCCATAAAATTTTTACTACTTATTTAGAAGCTCTTTGTAATGTTCACAACTTTGCCACTTGAAAATAATCTGGTTTCTCCAAATTTAGACCAATAAAGATTTTCAGGCTGTCACCCATATTATATGACCCTCCTCAAAGTTCCAGAAATGTGCTCTCTGAACTTTAAGCCCAACATTTACAAAACTGAAGACAGATCAAACATGCTTTTCCTCCTGAGTGCTCCTTCCCAATATGGCACTAGAATCACTGCAGCCACCCTTGAATTGTTGGAGTCAAAGAAACTCTCCTCACCTCACACCAGTCTGGTTGCCAAAGCCCCTCCACTGTGCCCAGGGATACCTGCCATTCCCAGCTCCTCCTTTCCCGTCTTGGCCTCTGCTCTGATTCAGCTCATAACATCAATCTCTTGCTTAGTATGTTGCTTGAGCTTCTTAACCAGACCCAGCTTTCACTCTCCTGGTTTCTACTCAACTTTGAAACAGCCACCTGAGCTATATGCTTATGCCCCTCCCTTAAATGCCTTGGGTGGTCCCCCAGTGTTCACCAATCAAAGTCCAAACTCCTGAGTCTCAATTGTCCCCACCCAATCTTTCCAAAACTCGCCTCTTCAGCCTATTTTCCACTACCTCCCTTTAGTGCCTCTGCTTTACCATATCCCACTTCTCACCATTCCCCAAACATGGTAGGAAATTTTCCACACCTATGCTTGGAAAATGCAAAATGTTCTTCCCTCAACCAGGATGTTCTTATTATCTTCCTCATCTTTTTCACGGATTGTAATTCTACCCATCTGTTAGAGTTTATCCCAAATCTCCTTCCTAAAACTCACCACAAGCTTTCCCATTGGAATGAATCATTTCTTGTTCACACTCAACTGTTATTAAATGCCTAATACTATGTGTTCGGTACCAAGTCACAGGTCCTATTTTCAGAAAGCTTATAGTGAGCCATAAAGAAAACATATTGTAGTCTTTATGTAATTCTTGCCTACACTTGTTTACATTTTCATTTCCCCACAAGGTGATAATATCTATTGATGGTAGAAAAGATGTCTCACTAACCTCTTTACCCTCCATGGATGTAGTAATAGTGTTTTGAATTTAGTAGGTGTTCAACAAAAGTCAACTAGTTGAATCATAAAAATAAATGAACAAAAAAATGGAAGAATTCATCTTTACATGCCAACTTACTATGCCATTACATTCCAGACTTTAATGGCAAGGAAACTTCAAATATTTTCACCTTTGTGTTTCATTGCAAACAAGGAATTCAAAGTAACTCATTTTCACATTTTTTAAACCCAGTTGATAGGTACAGTTTAATATATAATTTATATGTATAGGTACAGTTTAACATATAATTTATAGTAGCTTTTCCCTTTCCCAGCAACATCTAGTCAGAAATGAAGAGGAAAAAAATCTCATTCACATCAGCTACAAAATTGTAAAATATTTGAGAATAAATTTACCAAGAAGGGTACAGCACCAACTTGAAAGAAAATATAACTATTACATTTTACTAAAGAGCATAAAACTAGATCTAAATAAATAGAAAGATATAGCAAGTCTCTGGAAAGGAATAATTAAGTAACAAAAATGTATTTTTCTGAACTATGACATAAATGTAATGCTACTCCACTCAGCAAAAGATAAAACAAAAAAGCCAGTGGTATTTGCCAAGTTATATTTGACATAAAGCCATATATGCATCTCAAAAATGTTACATACCTTACCAGAAGTAATAATTATTTTTCTTGACTTAGGTGCTAGTAGACTTATTTGCCAGCTAAAGAATATTATATACAATCATGTGGTATAGACATTTCCTGAACACATTTCCAAGGATATCTTTGAAAAAAATTACATCCTCCCTGGTGTTGAATTGTATTTTAATTTAGGCTCTCTGGAGATGCTGGATGTGCAGATATTAACAGCAAAATCTGCTTCTAATAATACATCCCAAATTCTTATTTTTAATAGGTGAATAACTCTATAGCTTTGATGAGGAGGGCAGTGCTGGAAAAAGTTCCCTCAGTCTCATCAGAGAACCCTCTGACATTTGTGAGCATTCCCCTAAGCCAGCAGTACCAACTTTTTTGGCACCAGGGACAGGTTGCATGGAACACAATTTTTCCATAGACTGAGAGGCAGGGGTGGGGGATGGTTGTGATATGAGTTGACAATTGATTTATTCTGGTCTCTGTGTAGTCAGACCTCTCTGCTGACGATAATCTCTACTTGCAGCCTCTCCCCAGCACTGGCATCACCACCTCAGCTCCACCTCAGATCATCAGGCATTAGATTCTCATAAACAGCTCACACCCTAGATCTCTCCTAACACAGTTTACAGAAGACTTTTGCATTCCTATGAGAATCTAATGCCGCCACTGATGTGACAGGAAGTGGAGCCCAGGTGGTGATGTGAGTGATGGGGAGTGACCATAAACACAGATGAAGCTTGGCTGACTCATACTCCCTTCACCTCCTGTTGTGTGGCCTGGTTCTTAACAGGCCATGAACCAGAACCAGTGTGCAGCCTGGGGTTAGAGACCACAGCCCTAAACCAAAAGTCAAAAGAGCATAGAAGGAAAGAGGATTTTTAGTGGGTATGATGGGTTATGGTTTAGAGAAATTCACACTACCTACCTCACACTTCACCGTGGAGCTTGTTTTAGCCAATAGACCGTGTGTGATGTGACCAACAGCTTGAAAATCACTTGCACAACTGACCGTGCTCCCTTTCATGTCTACCATTCCTATGAGATCAGCATCCATGGGTGAGCCTGATGGTCCCAGGAGGAAGAGAGGCACATGAGAAAATCTGGTCCAGCCAGACCACCTGAACCTGGAAAACCCAGACATGTAAGCTATACAAGTGTTTATTGTGGTAGGGCTCTTAGATGTGGGAGCTATTTGTGATGCAGCAATAGAATACAGTAATCTAATACTCCTTCTCCTAGATCACAACCATCTTCAACCCCACTTTAGCTCAGACCCAGGCTACTATTGCTGGAAATCTTTTATTACCCATTCAATTCCATGCCCCATCTTTCTCCATCCTGCTTCCTGGCCTGGGACACAAACCTATAGGAACTGTATCAATAGGTTCCCTTCCCTCAGGTTTCCAGTTGAGCCCAGTCAATGGGGAGCTGTAAAAGAGGTTGCTAGAAGAAGAGTGAGGTCAGGATGATTATTCTCCTGACTTCTTGCCTGTGACGTCACCTTAGACTCACTGTGTCACTTGACCAATGGTCGTTTCTACTTGACTCTTCTAGGATTCTGGGAACAGCCCCTCTTTTGTCTAATTGGGTCTAGGGTGGTAACAGTTTCATTGCCACTAATCCTTTGTTACTGAACCATCTCCTGTGATCTCTTATTCCCCAGAACACTCACCTTTGTAGATAGTCCTCCTGTGAAGAAATCATCCTAGACATGCCCTAATTTGAGAAAGTGTGCTGACTCTGTCCTATTGGGATCCTGAATGATGCGTGCCCCTCTGGGTCTCTAACACCTTCCTCCCAACATTACTTTTCTGATGTCAGCTTACCTACTGGACACTGCACCAGCCATTTCTCTTTTAGACTTCTGCTTCATCAATCCACTCTGCCTGATTTCACAACTTTCATGTTGGACATGGTCAGACACTGAACCAAATTTAAGGATGTGCTAGTTGTTACTAGGCACTAGAGATACAGAAATCCCTGCTTTCAAGGATTTCATCATCTAGTGGGGGAAAGAGATGAATCAAATTAAAATTCAGCATGGCAGGATCATGCAAAGACAGGAGGTGCACAAAATGCTATGGAAGCCCTAGAAGGAGGAGGCTGTAACACAGGACTTCCAGGAAAAGGAGGAGCTGTGAAAGTAATGAGAGAGAAAAGGATAACACACAGAAATCTCAGAATCACTTAACAGGGAAATGCAGAGCACATACAGCTGCATCCCTTTGACTGGATACATTTATGTTTTTTACACATTGGGCTTCCATAATCATTTCTTTTTATTGATGCATAGTATTTGTACATATTTAGAGGGTACATGGGCATTTTGAAACATACATATAATGCGTAATGGTCAAATCAGGATATTTAGTATATTCATCACCTCAAATATTTATCACTTCTTTGTGTTGGGCACATTTCTAATCTTCTAGTTATTTTGAAATACACAATATGCTATTGTTAACTATAGTCACCTTACTGTGCTATCAAACACTAGGGCTTATTCATTCTAACTGTATGTTTATACACATTAACCAACCTCTGTTTATCTCCATCCCCTCCCATACTCTTCCCAGGCCCTGGTAACTGTCATTCTACTTTCTATCTCTATAAGATCAACTTTTTTTGCCCCTACTTTTATGTATCTGTGCTTGGCTTATTTCACTTAACACAATGACCTCCATTTACATCCACATTGGTGCAAATGACATGATTTTATTCTTTTTATGACTGAATAATATTTCATTATACACATAAATACACATCCATACACACACACACACACACACACACTATATTTTCTTCTTCTTTTTTTTTTTTTTTTTTTGAGACAGAGCCTCAAGCTATCATTCTGGGTAGAGTGCTGTGGCACCACAACTTACAGCAACCTCCAATTCCTGAGCTCAAGGGAGTCTCCTGCCTCAGCCTCCCAAGTTACTGGGACCACAGGCACCCACCACAACACCTGGCTATTTTTTTGGTTGCAGCCATCATTGTTTGGTGGGCCCAGGCTGGATTTGAACCCACCACCTTAGGTGTATGTGGCTGGCACCTTAGCCACTTGAGCCACAGGCGCTGAGCCACTATATTTTCTTTATTCAGTCTTCATTAAGGGACTCTTAGGTTGACATCTTGGCTATTGTGAATAATGCTGCAATAAACACAGGGGTACAGGTATCCCTCTGCTATACCAATTTCCTTTCCTTTGGATAAATACCCATAAGTGGGATTACTAGACTGCATCATAGTTCTATTTTACTAGATTGCATCATAGTTCTATTATTTAATAGAACATAATGGCTGTACTAATTTACATTCCCACCAATGGTATTTAAGAGTTTCCTTCTCTCCACATCTTGACAACATTTGTTATTTTTTGGTCTTTTTTATAATAGCTATTCTAACTGTGGCAAGGTGATATTTCATTGTGATTTTTGATTTGCTCTTCCCTGATAGTTAGTGATATTGAGCATTTTTTTTTTTGCTGTTGAATACTGTGAGTTCTTTATATATTCTGTATATTAGTCCCTTGTTAGATTAATAGTTTGTAACTATTTTCTTCCATACAACAAATTGTCTTTTTACTTTGTTGATTGTTTCCTTTGCTGTTCAGAAATTTTTAGTTTAGTATTGTCCTGTTTGTCTATTTGGGGATTTTTTTACATGTGCTTTAAGGTCTTAGCCTATGGCTAAATCTTCGCTTGGTCAATGTGCTAAAGCATTTTCCCTGTGTACTAAAGCATTTTCCTTTTAGTATTTTTATAGTTTCAGGTTTTACATGTAAGTGTTTAATCCAAATAAATCCAAATAATAAAGTTCTTTTTAACAAAAAATTCAAAGACTTTAAAATTTGAAAGCTTCTAAATCAGAGAATAGATGAATATAAGTTGAAAATCTGAAACCACTAATACCTTTGAACAAGAGATAATAAAATCAGATGAAATACACAATAGAATAGGAAATAGTGAATATTTGCATTGCTTGGGACTAATAGCATTAATTAAAATAGTTATGAAACCAAGGGGTGGGTAGCTTTCAGTAACCATGGACACTAGAAGGCAGAGGCAAAGGTGAAGAGACGCTCTAATGGATACCTGGGGGTTGAGAAAATATTTGCTTTAATTATATCTGACAAAATGTACTACAAAAATGCTTTATTTGCCTGAGCATTTGAATTTTAAAAACTATATTCTGTCTAGAAGCATAACTAATGCAGATTTTAAAAAGAAAATTATTCAAAAGACCAATAGGAGGTCACTGCTTCTGTCATTTTGAAATGAATGGGTAGGGAATGCATAGAAGCAGTGGATAATTTGAGGAAACAATCCAAAAATATCTGTGGCATAGGGTAATCCAGTCCTCAGCTGAGAGATTGGGAGTTTATGGAAACTGACAAGACTCAGTAATTATCAACTTTTATTGTTTGAGCACCTATTCTTTTGGGCTTTATGCTATGAAATTGCTCTTAATCATATTCAGAGCTTAAATTATGTCCTAGGAATTATGCTATGAATTTTATTAATAAAAAACATAAAAATGATAATTTTATTAGTAAAAATACATAATTATTCATTCTAAAATATAATAATTATTGAGCACTTGCTATGTACCTGGTCTTGAGCCAAGAGTTTCATATACTTATGCAGTTTCCTGCCTGCAATTAACTACATGTGTTATCCATTATTTACTCATTCATGTATTACTTTTTCTTCCATATACACCTATATTGTATGAATTATTTAAATAATATTATGAATTTGGTAAATAGACAAAATACATAGACCCAAAGAAGTGTCTCAGTCCCTATGCTCCATCTAGAAATAGAGCCATGGCACCAGCAAAATAGACAAGGGCACTGTTCTGAAGAAGCTCTAGTAAGGAAAATGAATAATTACCCCCCAAAAGCAGTAAATACCTAATGTTTTAGATGGTGATAAGTCATGAAGTGACAAAAAATGAAAGAGAGCAAGGAAGACAGATAAAACTGGTGGGAGGGCAGGTGACTAGGACGCTTTTATACTATAAGGTGGTAGGAAAGGTCTACCTCTCTGAAAAAGATATTTCAGCAGAGACACGAAGGAGGTGAGTGCAAAATTGTTCCAAGCAGAGGTAACAGAGGTAGATGGCCTTATATGACCCCTCTCACAAACAAGGACTCCAGGACTGATAAAGGCAGCATAGACATAACGTTCACCAAATATGCCATTTGCTTCTCTACATTTCCCTGGACCCTTCCAGTTAAGCAGCATAATGACTGTAAATGGTTACAATTTAATAGAAAAAGTTTAAGTCATGTATATTTTATGTACAGGATTCTATGCCTTTTATTACAAAATCAATAATGTTTTATAAAATGTGCAAGCAATATGGGAGTATGCTAAGAAAAGGTGAAAGTCTCCCTTAATCTGGCTTTCCACAGATCATCATAATTAGTAAGCATGTGCCCTTCCAAACCCTTTGTTACAGAAGCATATTATTATGGAAAAATATGGAGGTAAATTCCATAAAATCTATATAATTGATTGTGAATATTGTTTGACTAACTAATACCATAGTACTGGACAACAAAATGTAAGTGAAAAAGATTTATGTCACTTCCAGGCTAAGGCAACAAAAAGCCCACACAAATTATCTAGTTACTTTCTTCCCCAGCATCTCAAGTGTAGAACCTCCAATTCTGCAGATGCAGCTGTGAGGTGGTGGAGCTTTTATCAGATTGCTTGACTAGACAAAGAGAGCTGTTCCCCCCCCCAACCTTTCCTCATAAGCCATGGAAAGGTTGGGGGGGGGAACAGCTTTCAATATGAAAACTTTATTATGTTAAATTTCTGAGACTTGAGGACTGCTTGTCATTACAGCATAGTCTAGTCCATCCTGACTAATACAGAGAGGTTAAGAAAATTCTTAGGAATTTTCTTTAAAAATGAAAACTAAAAATTAAATATGATTTTCCTACCTACTAGATGGAGAGATAGCTTCAAATTCAAGTCTATTTGAGTCCGTCCTCACTCAATTACATTGCTATCCATAAAAATTCATCTTTGATCTTGTTAAACTATCTGGTAAGATAGGTGTTACTAACTTCATTTTACAGAGGAGGAAACTGAGGTTCAGAGATAACATCATTTGTCTAAGATTATAGAGGTGACAAGTAGCAGAGCTAAGATGCAAACACCCCTGGCCCATATCCTCTTTTCCTTTACACTAGAAATGAAAGCTTGTCCTATTTATATAATGACTCAGAAATAGATATTGGTGTGATCATTTATGCTAGTAATCAATTTAGTCAAGAATCATGAAATCTTTAGGAGTCTCCATTTACCTTTTTGAAGGAGTATTACAAAATGTCTTTGAGGTAAGTATCAGTGTTGGGCAGTATACTGGCATTTCAATTTGTATACTGATAACTTATATAGTTATAGAATAAAGTAGTAAAAACATTGTCTCACTTAAAAATATATAGCAGAGGAGGCAATACAGCCAAATAGAACCCTCAAGTGATCATCCCCTGGCAGGAACACCAAATTGAACAACTATCCAACTTAAAGCACCTTCCAAAGAATGAAAAATCATCTAAGTGATGATGGTACCTGCTTTTAACATCAAGAAAAGAGGCACTGAAAAGGATAGAAAAGGTAATCTTGCCTAACTCCTCCCACATCCTGTGACAGGGCCACATGGAGGAAGAATCTGTATGCTTGGGAGAGAGAGAGCAAAATGATGATAGGACTTTGAATTAGAACTCAGGGCTGCCGTGTCACATTGGAATACAAAATAGGGCAGAATTCTGTGGACATCCATGGAGGGAGCATTCAGGGGTCCTCAAACTTTTTAAACAGGGAGCCAGTTCACTGTCCCTCAGACCGTTGGATGGCCAGACTGTGGGCCCCGGCACGAGTCAACTGCTAAGCAGGACAGGCAGTGGTGGCAAAAACACCTAGCAGGCCGGATAAATGTCCTAGGTGGGCAGCATGTGGCTGTGGGCTGTAGTTTGAGGACACCTGAAGACCATCCCCAGCCAAAAAATATCCTCTATTCCAGCCCCAGGAACCTGAGCTCTGGCTAGCTCCACCACTGGCCTTAGGGACCCAAATAAATTTGAAAGGCAGATAGGTCTCAAGGACTGTAGTCCTTGGGAAAGTCTTAATGCTGCACTGGGCTTGGAGTCAGTGGACTTGGAGTGCACATGACACCAGCTATATCATCCAAGGGAGTGCTTGCACAACCCCTTCCCCAATTCCAGGCAATGCAGCTCAGGAAGAGTCTTCTGCCTGGGAAAGGAAAGGGGAGAGTACAAAGATCCTTATCTTGCAAGTTGGGTATCAGATCAGCCCCAGTAAAATAAAGTACCAAGCAGATTCCTGAACACCTCTCCCCCTGATTCCAGGACTTAATTCCTGTGCAGCATTTCTAGACCCACCATGGTCCAGAAGAAAACTCACTAATATGAAAGAAAGGACACAATCTATGCAGTGTTCACCACCTGCTGACTAAAGAGCCATTGGGCCAGTGATAAATAGCAGCAGCATCCAGGCAGGAGTTTACACAAGTCTTGGGCAAGACTCAGTATTTTATTGGCTTTAGGTATGACCCAGTGCAGTCACAGTTGTGGTAGCCATGGGACTACTCACACTACTCCTCCCCAACTCCAGGCAGCTGAGCAGGAAGAGTGAGACTCCTGCTGTTAAAGGGAAAGTGAGGGAAAAGGATGAGAAACTTTGCCCAGTCTTCCAAGGAATTCTCCCACATCTTACCCAAGTCCACCAAGATGGTATCATCTGGAGTCTACAAGTCATAACTTTACTAGACTTGGGGTGCCCCCTAGTGCTGATGTAGCTGCAGTGGCCAAAGATTTAACTCACAGCCATCAATTTCTTGGGTATAAACAAGTTCAGACTCTGATGATGAGAATAAAGACCTGACTCTTCAATGCCCAGACATCAGTGAACATTCACAAGCATCATGAACATCTTGGAAAACCTGACGTCACCAAACCAACTAAATAAGGCACCAGTGATCAATCCTGGAGTGATGGACCGGGAATTCAAAATAGTTGTCATGAGGAAACTCAGTGAACTCCCAAACACAGAGAAGGAACTTGGAATTCTATCAGAGAACTTTAACAAAGATAATGGAGCAATTTTTAAAAATCAAGCAGAAATTCTGGAGCTGAAAAATTCATTGACAAACTGAAAAATGTATCAGAGTCTTTCAAGAGCAGACTTGATCAAGCAGAAGAAAGAATTAGTGAGCTTGAAGATGAGCTACATGACAATACACAGTAAGAAGAGAGAAAGGAAAAAGAATAAAAGAGAAGAACCATGCCTTCAAGATCTAGAAAATAGCCTTGAAGGGACAAATCTGAGAGTTATTGGCCATAAAGAGGAGACAGACAGAGAGATTGGGGTAGAAAGTTTATTTAAATAATTAATAATAAAGAACTCTCCAAACCTAGAGATAGATATCAATATTCAGGTACAAGAAGGTTATATACCAAGCATATTTAACCCAAGTAATATTACTTCAAAGCATTTAATAATCAAATTCCCAAGGGTCACACATGAAGAAAAGATCCTGAGGGTAGCAAGAATAAAGAAACAAATAACACAGAAAAAAAAATTCACTACATGTAACATCTACTTCCCAGTGGAAACCTTACAGGCCAGGAGTAAGTGGCATGACATATATATTCAAAATGCTGAAGAAAATAAAAATCATTAATATGAGGATATTATATTCTGCAAAAATACCCTTAAGACAAAGAAGAAATAAAGACTTTTCTAGACAAACAAATGCTGAGGATTTCTTGAATACCAGAGCTGTCTTACAAGAAATGGCAAGAGGAGTTCCTCAGTCTGAAAGAAAATGGTCATTAATGAGCAATGAGAAATCTGAAGGGATAAAACTCATTGGAAACAGTAAGTACACAGACACAGAGAACACTCTATTACTATGATTGCAGTGTGTAAACCACTTGTATATTGAGTAGGAAAAATAAAAGACAAATGTATCAAGAATAATAATTACAGGCTCAGCACCTGTGGCTCAAGTGGCTAAGGTGCCAGCCACATACACCTAAGGTGGCAGGTTTGAATCCAGCCCGGGCCTGCCAAACAACAACGGCTACAACTAAAAAATAGCTGGGCATTGTGGCAGGCGCCTGTGGTCCCATCTACTTAGGAGACTGAGGCAGGAGACTCGCTTGAGCTCAGGAGTTGGAGGTTGCTGTGAACTGTGATGCCATGGCACTTTACCCAGGGGGACAGCTTGAGGTTCTGTCTTAAAAAAAAAAAAAAGAAGAAGAAGAAGAATTATAATAACTTTTTAAGAGATAGATAGTATGAAAAGATATTAATGAAAACAATATGCCAAAAAGTGGGTGAAAAGGGATGGAGTTAACATGTAGAGTTTTTTTTTGGGGGGGGGGCGCTTGGGTTTTTGTTTTTGGTTGGGGTTTTTTTGTTTGTTTTGTTATGCTTTTTCTTTGCTTGTTTGTTTTTTGTAAGAAGAGTTAAGTTGTCATTATTTTAAAATGTTTTTGTAAAAAGAGTTAAGTTGTCACTATTTTTAAATAATTGGTTATAAGATTTTTTTGCAAGCCTCATGGTAACCTTAAATTTAAAAAACCTACAACAAAAACATAAAAAAAGAAGAAAATAAGAAACTCTATTAAAGAGACTAACTTTTACACAAAGGAAGAGAAGTAGGAAGGAAGAAAGGACTCCAAAACAATCCAGAAATCAAACATATGGCAATAGTAAGTTCTTACCTGTCACTAGTAACATGGAGTGTAAATGGACTACACTCTCCAGTGAAAAGATAGAGAAGGGGTAAATGATGCTGGGGAAACTGCATGTCCTTATGCAGAAGAATGGAACTAGACACCTATCTCTCATGATATACAAGAATCAAATGTAATGGATTCAAGACTTAAATCTAAGACATGAAACTATATGACCTCTAGAAGAAAATATTTCAGGACATTGTTCTGGGTCAGGACATCTTAAGTTGTACCCCAAAAGCATAGGCAACCAAAGCAAAATCAGACAAATGGTATCACATCAAGCTAAAAATGTTTGCACAGCAAAAGAAACAATCAACAAGGTAAAGACACAACCCACAGAATAGAAGAAAAAATGTACAAACTATCACTTTGAAAGGGGATTAATAACCATAACATATAAGGAACTCCAACAATTCAATCAAAAACTAAATCATCTGTTTAAAAACTGGGCAAAAGTTCTGAATAGACATTTCCAAAAGAAGACATACAAATGGTCAACATGGATATGAAAAATGGTCAACATCATTAGTCATTAGAGAAATGCAAGTCAAAACTACAGTAAGGTATCACCTCACCTCAGTTAAATTGGCTTTTATCAAATAGGCAATAACAAATGCTGGCAAGGATGTGGAGAAAAGGGAACATTTGTACACTATTGGTGGGAATGTAAATTGGTACTACCAGTATAGAGAACAATATGGAGGTTTCTTCCAAAACTAAAAATTGAAGTACCATATGACCCACAAATCCCACTGCTAGGTATATATCCAAAAGAAAGAAAACTAGTATTCTGAAAAGATATCTGCACTCCTATGTTTATTGCAACGCTATTCACAATAGCCAAGATGGGGAAACAACCTAAGTGTCCATCAACAGATAAAGATAATACAGTACTTATACACAATGAAATATTATGCAGCTCAAGAAAGAATTGAATCCTGTCATTTGTGATGACATGAATGGAAATGAAGGACATTATGATTAGAGATATAAGCCAAAAACAGAAAGATGAATTTTACATTTTCCCACTCATATGTTGGAGATAAGAATAAAAACAATTGGTCTCATGGGGTTATAGAGAAGAACAATAGCTACCAGAGGAAGGGGGCCAGGGAATAAAGTAGGGATAGTTAATGTGGGCAATATTATAGTTAGATAAAAATGGAACAAGATCAGCACAATAGAATGACTGTAGCCAACCATACGATAGTGACTATGAAAACAACTAGCATATAAAATAACTTAAAAAGTAGGATTGGACTGTCCCTAAAACAAAGAAAGGATAAATTCTTGAGGTGATGGATACGCCTCAAAAAAATATATACGTACATACCATTTTCAAAATCACATGTGTTAGACCAACCGTCCAAACGGTCCCGTCTCCATGTCCAGATAGTTCAGGTTCACTGTGAGCTGGCCCAAAGGGCATCATAAAACAACACTCCCAAGATAATGCAGGCAAATTCCCAGCCAGATCCCATCCATCTAATCTCTACCAGATGTGGAAGTAGTAAAGGCAATTGGCAATGGATTCAAAATCAAGGTTATCAGTTGTGCAGAAAAAGGCAAGATGAACACCACATGCAGCCTTTTAGGAAAAGCACAGTCAGAAAAGCAGTGTCGTCAGGATAAAGAGGGCACCAAGGTGGGAGCATCAGAGACAGAAATATCCCTGCAGTCATACCTCTGCTGGAATCGACAGAACTGATGGAGGTTTGCAAACAGTTCAGTCTGGCCACTGTACTTCACAGCAATAATTTTCATTGATAATCTCTCAATATCTAGGAGCTTACTAAATGCAAGCTTTAGTATGCATCACCAACAGCTGGAGAGCTTTTTAAAGCACAGATTTCCTGGGTCTCATCTCAAAGACTGATTGAGCATGTGTGGCAGACAGAGCCAAGAATTTCTAACAAGTTTCTTGGGGGGGACCACGCTTGGAGCCCCATGTTTAAGGGATTTGGAAAAAATTGAGTGGATGGAGGAGAAAAAAAAATGATAAAAGAAATCACTCAAAAAAAGGTGGGTTTTTTTTTTCTCCTGAGCTGAAGAAAAACTTCAATATTCAGAGTTAAAGAGCACCCTGACAATCAGAACAGACACTGAAAGAATATACGTCGACAATATGCCCTAGTGAGATTTACGAATTTCAAAAATTTTTTAAAATCTAAACATGAAATGAAAATACAAAATAAACCATCTTACTAAGGGGGGAGAGACACTGATAGCACTTATTTATCAACTTAATATTAGGCAAAAACAGTATAATCTCTAAAAGAATCCAGTAAATGGTGGTGACCTTAGAATTCAATATAGAACCAAATTATCTTCCAAATGTAAGGGCAAAGGAGCAATACTTTTAACGTGCAAGGACCCAAAAATTTTACAACTTTTACTTAAAAATATTACTTAACAGTATATACCAGGGAAATGATTTAAAGTTACCTAAAAGTTAAAGAAAGGCCAAGTGGCATATAGGAAATAGGGAGTGATGAGACCCCTGGAAGGAAATATTTAATTCTAAATGATTGTTGATATTAACAATATGGTTATAATTTTAATACAATTAAGAAGGCATTCCCCCCAATATTTTTTTAATACTTTTTAAAATCCAAATTAAAATTTCAAAGTATTTCAATAAAAACTTTAGGGAGACATCCCAGGGATGGGGGTACTTCTTGCAGCTATAAGTTAGCTGCATTCTACCAATCAGATGCACCCACTCTAGACTTGTACTAGAGAACTAGGGACAAAAGAAAGTAGGATCCATGAAGAACCATGCTTAGAGCTGGGCCCTAGTCGTGGCAGAGCAATCTTCTGACTGGGCCTCTTTCTGGAATACAATTTGGGGGCATTATTCTTGGCTGCTTAGCCTCCAAGCCTGGTTCTCCAACTCTCCTTGCAACTCTAGAAGATGCTCAATTTCGTGGGCAAATTGAAATGTTAAAATGGAAATAGAGACAGAAAAGCACCAGGATACAATTATCATAACATTCCTAAACAAGGAACCGAATAAAATTGCAAAAATTTCCAAGCAGGTGGCTTAGAACCAATATGCTATTTACACTGCAAAAAAGTTTTTCTGCTAAGTTCACCAGAGTTAATTTCTACTCCTTGCAAATAAGATGCATGACAGATACAACAACCTTAATGAACCCACAGCCATAGCTGATTGGTCAGAAGATTGGAACCCCATTCCAGCTTGACTGTTTGACTGTCCAGTTCTGTGTTACAATACATGGTGGCCCAAGATGATAATTTGATATCTCCCAATGTTCAGTGGGCTGCTAGACTCAACTGGGAAGTGTCCCTTGGAGTCTCTCATGTCCCTACAGTCAGATATCAGTGGGGCCTGTGGTCATCTGATTGCTCAGCTAAGCTGGGTGTCTAAGATGATTCACTAATGCACCTGGCAGTTGTTGTTCTCTTTCCACTGGGAGCTCAGCTCGGGCTGTCAACCAGAGCGCCTCTACATGGCATCAGCATGCAGTCTGAGCTTCTCTCAGCATGGCAGCTGAGTTGTTATAATTAGGAACATCTAAGAACTAGAATTCCAAGAGCCACAGGTGGGGACTGCAAGGTTTAAAATTGATGCATCCTCCCCATTCAAGACTGAAGCACAGAGGTGGCTCAGACTCAGGGAAGGGACCTACAGAAGTGTGTATGGTGTGTCCATGTTCCAGTCTTCAGGAAGTTAATTTATACGGCAAGAGGACTTTACAGATGTGATTAAGTGTAGGGGTCTTGAGATGGAGAGGTTGCCTGTGCCTCCCTTAGCCTCCAAAAAGGAAGGCAGCCTGCTGACATGTTGCTCTTAGCCCCAGAGAGACCTGGACATAGAACTTACCCAAGTGTAAAATAATGAATTTGTGTTAAGCCACAAGATCTGCAGCAATTTGTTGTAGCAGCAATAGGAAACGAACATAGACACAAATGGCTCACTGGGATATTATTTCTGGACACCAAGTACTGAGCTACAAGAGTCCTTTCTTAGGAATTTAGAATTACTAAAAAGTTACTCACTCTGCTGGACGAAAGAGATCTATGGAGCAGCACCTGTGGCTCAAAGGAGTAGCGTACTGGCCCCATATACCCGAGGCGATGGGTTCAAACCCAGCCCCAGCCAAAAACTGCAAAAAAAAAAAAAAAAAAAAAAAAGACAGAGATCTACGGCCAGAAAATGCTGGTAACAGTGTATTTTCTAACTTGTGCTTTGTAATCAAAATATAAGATGACATTTATTTTAGAAATAACTATTTCTAGCTCAGTGCCTATGGCTCAAGTGGCTAAGGCACCAGCCACATACACCTGAGCTGGCAGGTTTGAATCCAGCCCGGGCCTGCCAAACAACAACGATGGCTGCAACCAAAAAATAGCTGGGCTTTGTGGCAGGTGCCTGTAGTCTCAGCTACTTGGGAGGCAGAGGCAGGAGACTTGCTTGAACCCAGGAGTTGGAGGTTGCTGTGAGCTGTGATGCCATGGCACTCTACCCAGAGTGACAGCTTGAGGCTCTGTCTCAAAAAAAAAAAAAAAAAAGAAACAACTATTTCTAACTTATTTTAGAAATAAATTAATGATATCAACCCTAATTAAAAAGTGAAAACTCCAGACATTCAACCTGCTATATTTCCTTTATTGTGAGAAAGAGCTTTTACTAATTTACCTAAGCAATCAGTTTATTTCCTATAATCATGAAACCATTTAAACCTAAAGACAGTCATTTGCCTTAATAAATTCTTTAGGTAGGAAAGAAATGCATGCCTGTGACTTGGTAGTTATAAAATAAATTTTCAAATGTTACTAACTTTGAGTGGGAACTAGCAGATGGGAAACAGAGTATCTGGATAAGGAAGGTTACTAAGAATTTAGGTGTCTGCGTCACCCATGTGTATTGACAGCAACTGGTCTGAACCAGAGATAAAAAAGTTGAAAGGCAAGAAATATTCAGGGGTTTTTTAATACAGCTTTTTATACGATTGTATATTAAGTTTGGTGATAGGACAATGAGGTAAAAATTAGCTGAATTCTCAATAATAGTAACTTGCATTTCTTTCCTAATTGTTGTGTTATTCAAGTAAACAAAAACTAAAATATGAATTTCAGGAGTATGGAACTGGCTTGTTCTCAGCTACCGTTTTACTCTTCTTTCTACTGACCAGCACCCACCTCCCCAGGAAATACATGATGACAAAGTTTGGCCAAACTTAGGTTAATGGAAACAGCACTTTTAACTGATTTTGAATAAACATAATGTTTTGTTGTTGTTGTTGTTTTGCAGTTTGGGGCAAGGCCGGGTTTGAACCCGCCACCCCCAGCATATGGGGCCAGCGCCCTATTCCTTGTGCCACAGGCACCGCCCAATAAACATAATGTTTAACCTGAAGATAAAAGAGAACTGAGGCAGAGTCTTCCTTTGATACCAACAAAATCTTGGCGAGTGAAGGAAAAGTTCATGCTTCCAAATGCACGTGTCTTTATTCTCATTTAGACAGACGGCGGAGATATGAGTACTGAGGAAATGTTAGAAAGTTATCTCAGTAAAACAGGTCTGAGTTACTTCTATAGGAAAGATGAAGTAAATAAAATTCCTAGGTGACCCAAGAAGATAAAGGAGGTCAAATTTCATGAATTCACTTGCAGAACTATTTATTATATTTTAGTTATTATACAGTTGAACTTAATTTCTTTTACTTTCAGAAGAAAAACAAATACATCCCAAAAATCACTTCATCAACTTTACACCTTTCTAACTTTATTATTCTAATAATACATGTCTTACAGATTGCTTTTCCATTTTAGTCCTTTAAAAATATTATATAGAGACCCAAAAATATATCATCAGATCATTTCAAAAAAAATTTTTCCTATGACCAACCACTGCCAAAAAAAAATTAAAAGGCAAAATAAGTTGGTTCCTGTTCCTTTCTATGTCTATTGGTCACATAAGATAATCTAACTCATTAAACTAAAGTCACAAGGGCAAAAGACATTGATTCTTCTCCTTCATTTACCCTCCAACCTCCAAGAATAGTCAATTGCTCACATTCAGTCAACCTTCCTATCAAAAGCTGTCTTTTCTATTCCCCTTGCACCCCAGATTTCAGGTCTTTGTTCTTTCTCTCCTGATTTTATTTTATTTATTTATTTTTTTTCTGAGATGGGGTCTGACTCTGTTACCCAGGCCAGAGTGCAGTGATGCAATCATAGCTCACTGCAGTCTTGAATTTCTGGGCTCAAGCAATCCTCCTGCTTCAGCCTACCAGATAGCTGGGACTATGAGTGCACACAACCGTGCCCAACTAATTTGGGCTTGTCGGGACAGGGATCTTACTCTATTGCCCAAGCTGGTCTTGAACTCCTGACCTCAAGCAATTCTTCTGCTTCAGCCTCCAAAAGTGCTATGATTACAAGTGTGAACCACTGCTCCCAGCCTCCTCTGCATCCTTCATGCAAAGTTAGATCCTTAAATTTCAGCCTTGAGGGTAGAGTTAGGCTCCTAAAACCCATCCTTTGCTCCCCTCGTACCATGGCATCTATTGCCCACAGATTAAAACCCAAATTCTCCATAATAGACAAGGCCCCACAGTTTAGGTTCAGTGTTTGCTGTCGCAGTCCCCACCTGGCTCTCCAGCTCATCCTTCTCCTTCTCATCTCCAGGCTCAGCCTGTGCTACCTGAACATACACTGCAATTTTCCGCCTTTGCTGACCCCGTTTTTACTGCATACCTTTCATTTTTCACCTCAATGTTTTCAAATTCTTCCCTTTCCTTGAAGCTTTGACACCCCCCCAAGGAAAAATAATCATCTCTCCCACACCTGAGTATGTGCTATTTCACTTGTGTATCTACCTTTTTTGTCCACCACACCCCCATCCCAGACTGTCCTGCAGTACCCACATTTGTGCACCTGAAGACAAGGATTGTGCCTCACCTGCCATAACATACTGCTTTACTTGTGCTGAACCTTGGCCAATAAACTTTTGCTGAACTGAACTCAAAAAACCAAGCTGCAGGAAAAAAGGGAGTTGGGAGAGGGGATATTCTATTGAAATGAAAGGTTCACATTTGTAACCTGACAAACTGTAAATTCATTTATGCCATGGAGAGTCTGCCCTATAGTTACTGATTAGGCCAAAGAAAAATGAATCTCTAAGCAAAAGATTCATACCAAAACCAGTTTTATTCTTTTCACAATTTTTCTTTTATTTGTTCCGTTCGCCTGGGAATTTTCTAAGCAAAAGCTGAGGGACTGGCTGGAACTAAGTCATGTGTGATATTCTTGGAATGGAGGTCACGTTGTCCACATGCCTTTCATCTTTAACATACTCTCCCAGGTAGTCAATGTCCAGAATTATCCCCGTACTTGCTACGTGCCACAGAGAGCCCACCTGTGACCCACCTGCAGGGGCAGGGGAAGTGGGGAAGAGCTGAGGTCACCTGTGATGATACTGATAGTTTCATAACACCTCCATTCCAAGAATAGCATGCATGAAATTGATTCTATTTATTAATATCCCTCTGTGATTCCATTTATTAGCAGCCACTGTGAACCAGTATGCTAGCAGACAATACCCACTTGGCCAGAAATAAGACTGGCATGCGAGTTACTATATGACATAGAGGATCTGGCTTTAGATCCTCCCTGTGTACCTCTGACTAGCTGAGAAAATTACCTAGCCAGTCTGTCTCAGTTTTCTCACCTTTTATTGAGAATGCTAAGAGTCCCTACCTTTGCTTTCTCCACTGTTGTAAATATCATATGCATATGACCTAATTTACATATGTAAAATATGTTCTTTACTGACCAGAGTAAGTGCTCACTAAGTTTTAGTTTTCATTATCATCATTATTATTGTTTTAATTACTGGAGAGATACATAAAAGAGAGCATAGCTAAAAACAACACTATGGAGGAGAAGATGGCAGAACTCATATTTTCATGGCTAACATCTGCACACATAATCATGAAAGCCCCCCAGAAAGTAATAAAATCCACATCTGTACTCACCAGATTCACCTAACAAAAGTTCCAAATATCCTTATTTATGAAATTGATGTCTTTTCATCTCACCCCCTAGACAGGCTCTTAAAATGTAATTGTTCTACTCTTTTCGCCCTTTTCTCCATCAAACTCTAGATGGGTTAATATCGCACCAATTATTGGCCCGGCACGTTCTCTTTCCTCCACCAACAGTCCTTTAGGGAAAAATAAAGATGTTAGAGGGAGAAGATAGGGGCTCACAAGCAGTGGTGAAAACGGGCAGAAGACGAATGCCCAAAACCAGGCAAAAATACCAGGTTGTCACTTGACCATCACTTTCTGAATAAGTATGCATTGATTTTAGTAAATGACGAAATGAAGATGCACTTAATATTATATGTTTTCAGCAACACAGCATACAAGGTAATGAGGTGAATCTGGCATAGCTGGATTTCTATAGCTCTTGAGACTCTATCTCTATGCTCAAATGGTAAAATAATCAGCAGATTTCATAAAATAGTATTACAAGAAGTCATTTGATTTCTAGAAAAAAAAAAGAATATCTTGGCTTTCCCAGTGGTATTTGGAAGGCTGTTTTAGAATAAATTTTATTAGCCTGAATAAGACAGTAAATGAGCATTCCAGCTATTATTCCATGAAACAGAGCAAGGTGATTATCTTTCTTGTCTCTTTGCCCTGCTTCATTATATATATTTAATTCTCAAATGCCAACTAGTTCTAACCCCAATTTAACTTTTAGACAACAGTAACATTAAAGAGCTGGACTCAAGGAGAAGGTCACAGTGTCCCTAAAGGGGTAAGATAAATTACCATATTTTATTGATTGTCTTTGCACATTTGACATACAAAACTATTACTTCTCCACTTCTGGAATTCATATCAGAAATGTATCTACTTAAGAAAACCATTTTTTAAAAGTTACTTTTTTAAAATTGACACATTAAAATGTGTACATATTTATGCAGTTTATTGTTCAGACACAGGTATATATTGTGTGATAATCAAATCAGAGTATTCAGCATATTAACTACTTTGATTTGCATTTCTCTAATAATTAGGGAGGATCAGCATTTTTTCATGTTTGTTAGCCATTCATCTGCCTTCTTTAGAGAAGGTTCTATTCATGTCTCTTGCCCTTTAATATATAAGATTGTTGGCTTTTTTCTTTTCTTTTCTTTTCTTTTTTTCTTTTTTTTTTTTTTTTTTTTTGAGACAGAGCTTCAAGCTATTGCCCTAGGTAGAGTGCCGTGGTGTCACAGCTCACATCAACCTCCAGCTCGTAGGCTCAAGCAATTCTCCCGCTTCCACCTCCAAAGTAGCTGGGACTACAGGAGCCCACCACAACGCCTGGCTGTTTTTTGGTTGCAGCCATCATTGTTGTTTGCAGGCCTGGGCTGGATTCAAACCCACCAGCTCAGGTGTATGTGGCTGGTGACTTAGCAGCTAAGCCTGTTGGCTTTTTTCATGTGGATTAATCTGAGTTCTCTATAGATCCTAGGTATCAAGCTTTTGTCTGATTCCAAATATGCAAAATCCTTTCCCTTTGTGTAGGTTGTCTATTTGCTTTGGTTGTTGTCTCCTTAGCTGTACAGAAGCTTTCAGTTTAATTAATCCCCTTGTTTATTTTTGTTGTTGTTGCAATTGCCATGGCAATCTTCTTCATGAAGTCTTTCCCCAGGCCAATATCTTCCAGTGTTTTTCCTATGCTTTCTTTGAGTGTTGTTATCATTTCATGCCTTAAATTTAAGTCCTTATCCATCTTGAATCAATTTTTGTGAGTGGAGAAAAGTGTGGGTCCAGTTTCAGTCTTTTACATGTGGATATCCAGTTCTCCCAGCACCATTTATTGAATAGGGAGTCTTTCCCCCAGTGTATGTTTTTGTTTGGTTTACCAAAGATTAGGTGGTTATAAGATGTTAGTTTCATTTCCTGGTTTTCTATTAGATTCCAAGTGTCTATGTGTCTATTTTTGTGCCAGTACCATGCTGTCTTGACCACTATGGCTTTCTAGTACTGCCTAAAATCTGGTATGCTGATGCCCCCAGCTTTGTTTTTATTACTAAGAACTGCCTTAGCTATATGGGGGAAGGGGAGGTTCTGGTTCCATACAAAACACAGAATCATTTTTTCCAAGTCTTGAAAGTATGATGTTAGTATTTTAATAGGGATGGCATTGAATCTGCAGATTGCTTTGGGAAGTATAGACATTTTAACAATGTTGATTCTTCCCAGCCATAAGCAGGGTATGTTCTTCCATTTGTTAATATCCTCTGCTATTTCCTTTCTTAGGGTTTCGTACTTTTCTTTATAGAGGTCCTTCACCTCTTTTGTTAGGTATATACCTAGGTATTTTATTTTCTTTGAGGCTTTGGTGAAAGGAGTTGTGCCCTTAATTAGTGTCTCATCTTGGCTGTTATTGGCATACACAAAGACAACTGACTTGTGGACATTGATTTTATGTCCTAAGACATTACTTTATTTTTTGATGACTTCCAGGAGTCTTGTGGTTGAATCTTTGGGGTTCTCTAAGTTTAACATCATATTGTCAGCAAAGAGGGAGAGTTTGACTTCCTCTGCTCCCATTTGGATGTCCTTTATTTCCTTGTCTTGCCTAATTGTATTGGCTAGAACTTCCAGCACTATGTTGAATAGTAATGGTGACAAAGGACAACCTTGTCTGGTTCCAGTTCTAAGAGGAAAAGCTTTCAGTTTTACTCCATTCAGTAAAATATTAGCTGTGGGTTTGTGATAGATAGCTTTGATCAGTTTAAGAAATGTGCCATGTATGCCTATACTCTTCAGTGTGCTAATTAAAAAGGATGCTGGATTTTATCAAATGCTTTTTCTGCATCTATTAAAAGGATCATATGGTCTTTGTTTTTGCTTCTGTTAATATGGTGAATGACATTTATGGACTCATGTATGTTAAACTAGCCTTGCATCCCTGGGATAAAACCTACTTGATCATAATGTATGACTTTTTTGATGATAAGCTGTAATCTATTGGCTAGAATTTTGTTGAGAATTTTTGCATCTATATTCATTAGTGAAATTGGTCTGAAATTCTCCTTTTTAGTTGGGTCTTTTCCTGGTTTTGGCATCAGGGTGATATTTGCTTCATAAAATGTGTTGGGGAAGATTCCTTCCTCCTCAATTTTTTGGAATAATTTATGCAGTACAGAAATAAGCTCTTTTTTGAAGGTTTGATAGAATTCTGATGTGAAGCCATCTGAACCAGGAAATTTTTTTGTTGGGAGATTTTTT
>CAUYTI010012665.1:0-10688 GCA_963575145.1 Galago senegalensis
GCAACCTGGGGTGGGGGAAGGCAGCAGGGAGTGGTCCTGTAGGTTTCACTGGCAGGAAGGCTATGCGGTAAACACCTAGGAATGAGGCTTGTACTGTGGCTTGTGCTGCAAACAACAAAATGGAGCTTGTCTGGTCTCACATAACCATTCTTAGGCAGACTTGAGAAAATTTCTTTCACAGTGACCCACAGCAAGTTGTCAAGTATATGTTACATTTCCACTATAAAGAGATCACACCATGTCACATCTGTGTCTAACTTACTGTTGTGTTGTATCATTAAAACATTCTCAGTGGATCTGTAGTACTTAATTATTTTTGTCCAAATTCTTCATTTTGAAATTCAAATTCCTTTGTGGCCTAATTCCAGCTGTTTGTTCATTATTTTGCTTCCTTCCCTGTGAGCTCTGAAGAGACTCTCCTCACCATTGCCTGCAGATAGGGTTGATTTTCCCGCAGGTTCTTACTACTAGGAACTGATTCTCACTGGCTTCCAGCCACACAAGAAGTTGTTAAAACACTGAAATTCTTGTCAGCCACTTGCTAAACAGCCTTCTTTGTGGACCCCTGTGTACCGTCCACCTGAAGCCTTGGCCTTCATCCCTCCAGTAACTGAACGGTCAATGTTCAGCCTGACAGAGGGGCTCTAGGACTTGCTTCGGCCTGCAGACTGGTTGATGTTCTAATTGGTCCATGCTGGGTCACATTTTGAAGATCTTTCAGCCTGTAGGAGTCCCACAGTTTCCCTCTTACTGATTTTTGTTATTGTGATTTTTTTCCTCATTCATCTAGAACATTCTCCCAATCTTCTCATGTCCAAATTTTACCTTTATGATACCTCAACTCAAAAAGAACTTTCTCCATGAAGCTTTCACTTACCTCTTCCAACTTAAAAAACAGGTCTGTCATCATTGATCTACGCTGGCCCTTTTCTGCACCTTTCCTGGCGTGCAGCACAGTCTACCTTGCGTTACAGGCTAACTATGTGCAGCGCTTGTCAGATTGTAGCTCCTTGAGGCAGGCTTCAGAATCCCCACGCTGGTCACCAGTGTACCACCCACTTTCTAGATGCACTTAAAGTCCTTCTCCTTGTTCTTAACTTTGTGCCTAGGGCAAGGCTGTGATGGGTTAACACACATATTATGCATGAGGACTTTTATGTGAAAAATGAAGCATTTATAGGTTCTTGTGGTCTTTTCTCAGGGGTAAATATTTTCATGCAATGACTTCCTCTGGCTTCATCTCTCTCTGGCCTCCATACCCCAACCTCAACTCTCACAGAGCCTAGGGGATGGGCGGATTAGCTTAGCAACGTTTCCAGTCTTCAGGAGTATAGCTAGGCAGCTTTTATGGGGAAGTGACAGAAACTTGACTCAAGCTGGTTTAAGTAGTCATGAGGTTATTATTTATTATCTCCACAAAAGGAGGTCCGGCTGACTCAAGAGTTTAGTGATGTCGTCAAGGACAAGGCTCTTTTGTCTTCACCGAGGTCTGCATTGCCCTTGTAATGGTCACTAGTGGAAGGTGGCACTTCAGGGGCTTGAATTTTCTTGTTCAAGTCACTGACTTCTCTTTCTCAGAAACCCTGAAAAAGTTTTTCTTAAGTCTGTCTGCCTATTCCTGAGCCAATCGCTACCCAAAGGGGCAGAATTGCTTTCTGTTAGCTCAGATAATTTGTCTGGAATGGAATGGATATTGGGGAGCTGTGGTAGATTGTATTTTCCAAAAATGGGCATAACAATATCTGCCTTCTATCCTCTCTTACAATGTGACATTTTTAATCTTTCTATCAAGAGGTGGGGGTCTACCCCTTGAATCTGGGTGGGCTTGTAACTACTTTGGAAGTGACGCTACATGATTTCTGAGACTTGATCCTAAAAGGTGATATGGCATCTCACTAGTTCTTTCTTGGGACATTCATTTGTGGATTTTTATTATTTCAGCGTTTCTGTCATGCAGGCCACCAAGACACTCAGTATCTGTTGGATAAATGAATGATTTTACGTGGCTTTTGGAGCTGATTATATTAGAGCTAAAGAAGAAGCCCAAATGGGTAGCAGGACTTGGAGAAGCAGACGCAGGCTTGGAACTAGGTTTCTTGGCCTTATGACAAATAGTTGTCCATTCAAACTCTGGGGCAGCCTGTCCTTTGTGAAGGCTTTCCTGCCAGCCTCTCTCTCCTTCACCCCACCCTGTAAAGCTGATTGCTGTCTCCAGAGTACCTTTTTTTATAGATATCCTCAGCATACAGCTCTTTGCATGTACAACTCTTCTGGAAGAGACTGCAAGCTCTGTGCAGACAGAGGCCATATCTTGGGTCTCTCTCTTTTTTTCAATTGGCAACAAAGAACAATTTTGACCTTCAGTGTGCAAATAAATGACTGAATGTGTGTAGTGACTGCACATTCTAAATTTTTCTCCCATATTAGTAAATTTCAACCATTGCGTTCCTCTTAATGACCATGTCTGTCAGATCAAGTGCTTCATGACTTTATAAGCATTTTCCTTAGATATTGTGTAGATAGGTACACTTTAGTTTTTTTCTCCTTAAACTGGTTTATTAAGAAAAAAAACCAATATAGGCTTATTGGAAAACATTTAAACAATGCAGAAAGGTTTAAAGTAACAAGTTAGTTTCTTGTGGTCTTTTCAGTCTAACCAGGAGCCTCATAATGGCATTTTTGTCAATGACGGTGGTCCTAAAAGATTATAATGGAGGAAAAATTCCTATTGCCTAGTGCTGTTGTAACCATCCTAAAATTGTGGTGTGACATGTTACTTGTATCGTCATCGTGGTGGTAATGCTGGTGTAAACAAGCTTCCTTGGCTGCTACTTGTATAAAAGTGTGGCACATGAAATTATGCAGAAATGAGGCCGGGTGTGGTGGCTCATGCCTGTAATCCTAACAGTTTGGGAGGCCAAGAAGGGGGGATTGGTTGAGGCCAGGAGTTGGAGACTATTCTAAGCAAGAACAAGATCTCAGTCTCTGTGAAAAATAGAATAATTAACTGAGTGTGGTGGCCCATGTTTGTATTCCTGGTTACTCAGGAGGCTAAGGCAGGAGGATTGCTTAAGCCCAGGAATTTGAAGTTGCTGTGAGTTGTAATGTTACCACTGTACTCTAACCTGGGTGACAGAATGAGGCTTTGTCTCTAAAAATAAAACAAAACAGATACCCCCTCCCCAAAGTATACATAGTATGTAATACTTGATAATGATAATGAATGATTATGTTACTGGTTTATGTATTTACTATATGCTTTATCTTTTTTTTTTCTTTAGATAAAGTCTTGCTCTGTCACCTGGGCTAGAATGCAGTAGGATCATCATAGCTCACAGCAGCCTCAAACTCCTGGGCTCAAGTGATTCCTCTGACTCAGCCTCCTGAGCAGCTGAGACTATAGGTAGGCACTACCATGCCTGGTTTTATCATTATTTTAGAACATACTCTTTTTACTTACATGTGTAAAAGAGCCTCAGGCAGGTCTTTCAGGAGATATTGCAGAAACAGGCATTATTATTTTAGGAGATGACAGCTTCAGATGTGTTATTGTCCCTAAAGACCTTTCAGTGGGATAAGACGTGGAGGTGGGAGACAGTGATATTGATGATCCTAACCCTATGTGTTTGTGTTTCAGTTTTTGGGGGCATAAATTTCTTTTTTTTTAAGAGACGGAGTTTCACTTTATCACCCTTGGTAGAGTCCTGTGGTGTCACAGCTCACAGTGACCTCCAACTCCTGGACTTGGGCGATTCTCTTGCCTCAGCTTCCCAAGTAGTTGGGACTACAGGCTGTGTTTCAGTTTTTAACAAAAAAGTTGAATAGTAGAGAAAATAAAAGAATAAAAACTTTAAGGATGTAAAGATAGAACATGTTTGTGTAGCTGTATAATACGCTTGTACTTTAACTAAGTGTCAATTGCAAAGGAGTCAAGAAGTTAAAAACAACTAAAAGTTTATAAAGTAAAACAGTTACAATAAGCTAAGGCTAATTTATTATTGAAGAAAAGATTATGTTTTCTAAATTTATTGTAGCCTAAGTGTACAGTGTTCATGAAGTCTATACTAGTGCACAGAGGTGTCTGAGGCCTTCCTAGTCACTCTCCACTCCCTGGCTCACCCACAGCGACTTCCAGGTCTGTGCACTCCATTCATAAGGGCCCTACGCAAGTGAACCATTTTTATCTTTTATACCATGGTTTTACTGTACCTTTTTTATGTTTCAATATGCTTAGATACACAAATACTTAGCACTATGTCAGAACTGCCTACAGTGTTCAGTGCAGGAACATGCTGTATGGGGTGTAGCCTGGGAGCACAGGTGACGCCACTCAGCCTGGGTGTACTGTGGGTGCTCCCACCCAGGTCTGTGTAAGTGCACTCTGTGATGTTCGCACAATGATGAACTTGTAAGTAGAATGGATTGCCACTTTTGAGAAGCATGACTGTAATTGTTCTGATTTATGTGTGCAGAGGCATACTGTATGCGGTCATTTGGCACTCACTGTTTTCACTTGATCTATTTTGCATCTTTTTGTATTAGTGAATATACAGGGTGGCCATAAAGTTTGTGTGCACTTTATGGCTGAAAGGTTCTGGACCCAAGGATACAATCATTCCAAGACCCGAGACAAAAGGAAAATGGAGATCCAATTCATGCAATTGGAGTGGCTTTTATTCTACCCAGAGTGCAGATAGGGTGAGATTCCTGACTAGGGAGAAATCCACACGTGGGCTATGGCAGACAGGGATTTAAAGGGTTAAGGTCACCAGGATTGGTGGCATTGCTATTTCCTGGGAGGGACAAGAGTGTGACCCTGCCTGGGTGGGGCAAGTTTATTTGGGCAGGTACCTGATTCTTTCAATGGCCACCCTGTATTTCCCCCTATTCTTCTTAATGACTATGCAGTATTGCATAATATAGATGTATTATCAAAGGTCCAGTAGTGGGTTTTAATTGAAAGATACCTGTATGGTTTCATTTTTCTTCCCCTAAGAAATGTTGCAGAAATCCTGAAAGTGGAGTCATTGGCTTCTAGGAGATGAGCATTTACAATTTTGACAGATATTGCAAGATTGTCCCTCAAAGGTTAGAACTTTTTGATAGGGAAAGTCACTTCCTGAATTTGTGAGTTAGCGAGTCTGCTGAGACCCCCAAACATCAAATGGGCACCCAGGAGTTGATGTTTGTGGGCTCTTGCTCCAGCCCAGGTGCCAGCATTTCTGGAGCAGTGGCTGGGACTGGCGCCTTGCTCGGCCTGGCACTTTGGCCCCTGCCCGCCTCAATTCCCAGCCGAGCCCATAGGCTCTCTTCGCTCCACTTTGAGGCTCAGCACCTGGAAACCCCCGTTTGTAGTCACCTATTGATTGGGAGCCGAAGCACAAAGCCAGTCAGCCCCGTGAGCAGGAATTACCTGTTTCTCAGTCCACACCAGGTTGCCAGAACAGTCTGTGATTTTCCAGTTATTTTGCAGGGCCTCTCCCTGTGGGTGTGGCGGGTGCTGTCTGCAGGAAGAGAGAAAAGCAAACGCGGAGCTCCAGCAAGGCCGTGGAATTTAAGCGGCAAATTTAACACAAGAAAGAAAGCAGGTTGCAGGGGATCAGTGTGGGAGCGGATAGATTATAGTCAGCAAATGTTTATTGTGTGCCCACCCTGTGCCAATTTAATGCGCCAGGGTACAAAGCCTGTACGTGCGGGACTGAGGGCCGCGGGCACCCAGGAAGGCCTTGGTCAGCTGTCCTAGGGGTGGCTGGGAACCCTGACTCCGGGTCTGTCCCCTTCAGGGCAAGGTCTGTCCGTCAGAGCCGAAAGCTGGAGCGTGATGGGATCTAGACGGAGCAGGAGCGCCGAGCCCAGGCGCGGAGCACTGCCGGGGAAGTTACTCACCGGCCTGTGGAGTCTGAGTCGCCAGCCGGGTCAGGCTCCCTGCGGTGTCCTGACCTCGGTAGCCGGGACTCAGAACTAGACAGACGAGAATGCCCGTTACAGATAGTCGGGTAATAAAAGTGCCTGACAGCCCTGGCCCAGGAGCTGCAGGTCTGACGGACCGTTTTTTTTTTTTTTTTACATTTTTATTATCTCTCTCTAATCTTTTGAATCATTTTATAAATAATTTATAGAAGTAAGAATAGTAACCTTATTAGAAATTATAAGAATTTAGATGTAGCAACCCCTAATTTTATTCCATATTTTTCTAGATTTGGAGATACATGTATATTTGCTTATTTTTATTCGAATTCAGCTAACTGCTCATGTGTAAACCTGGAGCGCATCCAACTTGTGAATGACTGACACCAGATTGCGAATGCGTTTCTATTGGTTTCTAGCTTGGCATTACCTCTGGTTCTGGCACTTGAATTGTTAAAATGCAATAATTTAAAAAACTCTGATGGCTTATCATGTCTTTTTTTTTTTTTTTTTTGAGACAGAGCCTCAAGCTGTCCCCCTGGGTAGAGTGCCCTGGCATTACAGCTCACAGCAACCTCCAACTCCTGGGCTCAAGGTAGTCTCCTGCCTCAGCCTCCCAAGTAGCTGGGACCACAGGCACCTGCCACAATGCCCGGCTATTTTTTGGTTGCAGCCGTCATTGTTGTTTGGCGGGTCCGGGCTGGGGATTCGAACCCGCCACTTTAAGTGTACGTGGCTGGCGCCTTAGCCGGTTGAGCTATAGGCGCCGAGCCGGCTTATCATGTCTTTAACGAGATTTGACCATCTTTGTTCCATACTGCAAAACATTTAATTTTTAGTTATAAATGTCAATTCAAATGACCAGTCTGGAAGTCTTGTTCCATTCACTTGTGTTTGGCATTTGTCTGCTTATGAACTGGATTAAGTAAATTTTGGTGCATAAACATTGTAAGAGATGAAGAATAATGTCACTTCTTTTTAGCAAAACAGAGTAATTTAGGTGCTTGCAAAATATGTGTGATGCAGTTCTTCCTGTTGAACAAGAGACTAGATGAGAGCAAATTTTGGTTTTCTACTGCTATGTGAGAATATTAGGTCCCCACAATATATCATTGTATAAGAAAAATGAACTGCTGTAGTAAACCAAAAAATTGACAACAACAACATAAAACCAGAGTCCTTGCTCTTGTGGAGATCACATTAAACTCATGTACTTGTATACATGTTGCAAAAATGTAGAAAATGTTGATAGATGAAAAAAAAAGGATCCACGATTTTGCAATGCAGGTTAGTTTTCCAGGGTGCGTTCTCCCTGGCTTGTGCTCTATACATATATAAATGTTCACATTTTGCTTAAAAGTGTGGTAAGACTTGATTATTTTAACAGACCTATTCATTTGTAAATACCTTTTTTTTTTTGAGATAGAGCCTTAAGCTGTCCCCCTGGGTAGAGTGCTGTGACATCACAGCTCACAGTAACCTCCAACTCCTGGGCTCAAGCGAGTCTCCTGCCTCAGCCTCCCAAGTAGCTGGGACCACAGGCGCCCGCCACAACGCCAGGCTATTTTTTGGTTGCAGCCATCACTGTTGTTGGGTGGGTCTGGGCTGGATTCGAACCTGCCACCTTAGGTGTATTTGGCTGGCGCCTTAGCCACTTGAGCCACAGGCGCTGAGCCGTAAATACCTTTTCATGTCACTAAATAGTATTTGTTTTTAATGGTTTCATGATATAATTGGAATCTATTTTATCAGAGTTTAAAATTGGGCAAGGGTATCCAGCACCTAACATATGTCAGGTGACACGAACATACATCACTTTGGTTTAGCATGCAGAGGGCCTTACCTTGGAAGCTTGCTAATAGTTCAGGTTCTTGGGCTACATATTCAGAGATTTTAATTCTGGAGGTCATGAGTCTGCATTTTACTAACTCTCACAAATTGGGGGCTATGAAGTAGATGGTGCCCAGAGCCCATTGTGAGAATCCTTGGTATGACTTATAGACTAGTACTTTATAAGGTCACAAGTCCCTTGTCTGCGCCATAGAGGTCTTGAGAGTTAGATTCCCCTCAAGGTAAGGAAGTTAAAGGCTACACGCAAGCTTTAGAAGAATGAACCAGAGGTGGTGTGGGGGACGCTTGGGTCAGAGCTGAGGGAAATACTCTACCAGATCTAAAGGCAAGGGGCATGTTTGGAACTGGGAGATGAAACTGAATGTTAGCAGACAGGAGGAACTGGACAGAATGGAGCAGAGACGAGATGTCGTTGATCACCGTCAGTGGGGCTGTTGGGTTCTTGGTCCATGAGCAGGTCAGCTTGGCTGAAAGGTGTGGACATAGCACAGGTCCGTGTCACATATGACCTGTGTGCCAGACTGAAGAAATCACCCCCACACTAAATCCATGGTCCATAGAAGTCCCAAACTTTTCTGGATAATCTTGGTGGGTCCCCATGGCTCTCATCCTCTAGGTTCCCTCTTTCCAGAATAGGTTTCTGCCTCTTTAACCAAGATAATTCTTTTAGATGTACACACACACTCTCCACACATAAACATCTGTGTGTGTGTGTGTGTGTGTGTGTGTGTATTTTAAAGACTTGGGGGTCCTGGGCAGGGTCACATCATGCCTCACACAGCCTGCCACCACCTGTGGTCTCCTCCCCATTTTTTTTCCTTCCTTCTTGGAGCAACCCAGATTCCTCTGTGCCCAGAGCTAGCAGTCTGTCAGTCATCTTTTACTTGTGTGTGTCCTCTGAGTCTCACCCTCCACCTTGAATTCATGTTAAGACATTTTTCTTGGCAGTCCCATTCCAAAGAAGAGATAGTTTGTTATTTTAAAAAATTCCTTCCTTTCTTAGGTGCTTGCCTGAGCCTGTAGCTGTGGTAGGGGTGGGGTGGGGAGTGGCTAGTGTTTCTGGCTCCATGGTTACCTCTCAGCAAGTTGCAGGCTGGACTTGGCAGCCGGTTCTCAGGGTGCACTTTTGGTCATTACCAATAAATGGCCATCTGTTAGCTTTGCACAGGTCCACCAACAGTAGGTCTTGAGTTCTATACAGTTCCTGTCTTGGTCTTTTCACACAGGATTGATAATCTCTCTGTGTCTCTGTCTGTTAGTTTGTCTCTCATTTTTCTCAGCAGGGTGGCTGGCAGGAAGACTCCTCTGGGTAATGATTTTTAAAACTCTTGCTCTCCAGAGCTGGCTGCGATCATGTACAGAATCATAGATGCTCAGATAAGCATACAGAACTTGTAGTAGGCGCTGCTCTTCCTGCCTAGGTGATTTTACAGACAAAAACCCATTTATTTTAATGTTTTAATACCCATTTATTCACATGATTTAACATTTCTGAACTCCATATGTGTCTTAAAATTGAAGGGTGCATGAAATATAGTGTTCACAAAGCTCCTCCCCAAAGCCTCCTTTTAAATCAATGATGTCTCTTACAATATAGTGTCTTGGAGTAATGGAAATATGCTAGAACACCACCACCCATGCCCAAAGGATCTGGGTTTAGAGATGGTGCAGCACTTTTTGCCTTACAATATAAATTACAGATGTACATAAGAAAGGGATATTTTCCTGTCTACTTGAAATTCCAAAGAAGGAACCCCAGATATAACCCCTCAGGGTCAGCCTAAGGGCAGGGTAGTGAAGTGAGGTCCTTTTCCACTCCCTATTGCTTAAGGATGGGTCTGCTTGAGACGTTGCAGCTCGTTACCACAAGGTGACGCGCAAGCCCCGAGCATGACATTCTAGGGCCCCCGCACACCTCTGAGAGCTGATCCTGTGGAGAGCATTAATGGGCACTGCGTGTGGTCTGGTGAAGACAGACTTTGTGCCGCACCTGGAGGAGGATTTGCACAACAGGAACAGGGAGAGAAGTTAGGAGTGAGCATACAGATTTGCAAATATACTGTATTTGCTTCATACAATACTGAATTATCACAGTTGGATATGTTTTTAGCTGTTTTGTTATGCTCCATTGACTTTTCTCTCTCATTTTTATTAACATTACTCCAACAATATTTTAATAACTTTAGTTGCTGATGGCTTAATATATAATAAAATAAGTCCTTTTACTGATGCTTTCCCCCAGATTTTCCTGGCTATGCTTGACTATATATCCTCCCAGATCAATTTTAGAATCTTTTTTTTTTTTTTTTTGAGACAGAGCCTCAAGCTGTCGCCCTGGGTATAGTGCTGTGGCATCACAGCTCACAGCAACCTCCAACTCCTGGGCTCAAGGGAGTCTCCTGCTTCAGCCTCCCAAGTAGCTGGGACCGCAGGCACCTGCCACAATGCCCGGCTATTTTTTGGTTGCAGCCATAATTGTTGTTTGGTGGGTGGGCTGGATTCGAACCCGCCACCTTAAGTGTATGTGGCTGGCGCCTTAGCCACTTGAGCCACAGGTGCTGAGCTGGTATAATATTTTCTATAGAAGTATTATACATATTTTAATATTTTGATACCACAATGACTGAAATGTATGTCCCTAATAAGTATTAATAAAATATAGCATTATGTAATTAATTGTGTTTTAATCACTAATACCTCATTTCCTTCACCAATTCTCATTACTGACTTTGTTTCATATTTTGAAAATAAAATTCATGTCACAAAACTAGAACTTTGGCTCGGCGCCTATAGCTCAACCGGCTAAGGCGCCAGCCACGTACACCTAAGGTGGCGGGTTCGAATCCCCAGCCCGGACCCGCCAAACAACAATGACGGCTGCAACCAAAAAATAGCCGGGCATTGTGGCAGGTGACTGCGGTCCCAGCTAC
>CAUYTI010012671.1:0-28920 GCA_963575145.1 Galago senegalensis
CCTGTGGTCCCAGCTACTTGGGAGGCTGAGGCAGGAGACTTGCTTGAGCCCAGGAGTTGGAGGTTGCTGTGAGCGTGATGCCATGGCACTCTACCCAGGGGGACAGCTTGAGGCTCTGTCTCAAAAAAAAAAAAAAAAAAAACTTTTTTCTTTTTTTTTTTTTTCTATTAAGTCTCCGGGTTTTGTTCAGGAGCGTCAAGGGAGGGGCTGAAAGGAGGTGACAGGAAGCAGGACTGCAGACAGAAAAGTCTCCCGTGCCTGCTTCCCTGCCTGGCATTTCTATGCCTGAAGGAAATTCTGCTGTTAAAAATTGTAAAGATCTGATAAAGCCCTGAAAAGCAAGATTCTGTGATGAAGAGTTGTGTGTGTGTGTGTTTCGCATTCTTCTTGCAGTTTGGCTTCTGGGATCATTTTAGATTCTGGTAGGAATGAGGGATGAGGGCTCCTGGTAAAAATTGCTTTCTACTTCCCTTGCAGGAAAAGCCAAAAATAGCTATGAGGAATAGATTTGATAGGGGCTTAACATGTTTCCCACCATCAAGAAGAAATTTCCAAACTTTCTAACCATTCCAGGAAGAAAGATGTGGGCAGAAATAAAACATTAGGTTGCACAGTATAACCACAGTTAATCTGAGTATAACAGTTTAGACTTTAAGACACCACACTCTTCTTTATTTCTCTATTCTCTAATCTATGTGATTACCCCCCTTTGATCATTTCATTACTTGTTAACAATCCCACCGGCCAAGAAAGGAGACAGATGTATAGCAAATACATTTAATTTTGTGTATGATTAGCCACTTTTCACGAGAGTTAGACTGCAGGAAATCTGGAAAGTACGAGCTAATGGAACTTTGGAGTTATTTGTCATTTTCAGTTGTTGATGCCTCGTTGCTGTTGAGTGAGCTGAGCGTGGATAATTGAGAGTCTGCCATCAAATAAGAGTCCTTGAAATGACTGTTTTAAATATAAATGATGGTAAAGTCAAGTCATACACACACTACTAACTTGTACTGATAACAGATGGATCCAGAGGTCTTTCTACTTATTCAAGAATATGCCATTTCCTTCCTGTCAGCCCCCATTTATTTAGTTGCAAAGCAATTAGGGATATGAAGACATATAAAGCTGGAGAAATAGTGCCTTGCCTCCCAGAATATTAATAAAAATGAGAAAGATGAGAGACAGAGAGAGAGAGAATAGTCATGTAATCCGTGTCCAGAATTATGAATGCCCCTAACCCAAACCAACTGTGCTGGGTTGAAGGGTTCATAGTTCAACTGCAAAGAGACTCTCTAAAGAGTAAAATAAACAACTTAAAATGTGATTCGGAATTATGGGTACTTAAGTCTTTAGCTTACTTAGAAACTTTCTGGCTTTTTTGTTTGCATTTCAATTTAATATCCATTAATAATTACATGGAATGTGCATTTGAAATTTTCCCTCCTTTCCCCTCCTTGCCCTGGATGACCATGTGTGTGTCCGGCGACTTTTCTCTGGAAACCAGGGGAGCTGTGTCTCTCACACAAGCCCACAAAGCTCCTTGTACAGTTGCCTTTGGTAGCTATCAATGAATTATATAAAAACGTTGAAATTTATCCCTCATGTTTTTCATCATAATATCAAGATAATCTTTACTTACATCATTTTTTTTAAAGTATAGATCCGCTACTTGGAGATGGGATTAAAGATAAAATCACGCAGCCGTCACTCCTCCGTTAGTTACTTTCCTTACTCAGATTGCTCTTGGAGATGCTCGGAGTGTTGGCGGGGCTGTGCTCAGGGGCCGACCTGTCCGGCTGCTGTTTCCACGTTACTGAATTCTCAGGCAGTGGGTTCTAAGTAGGGACACACGGGAACCACACGGACATTGATACAGGACAGGTGGCACCCCAGCCAGCTCAGCAGAGAGGGCTGGAGGACCCACCGCCTCCACCTTAGCGGTGTTGGTGCCCCGGCAGCTGGCAGAGGAACCAGCCGGCTGGAGCATAGGCAAGGGCGGGGAGAGCCTCCCTCCCCGACCTGAGACTCCAGTAGCTAAAAGGACTAGACAACTGCTGGGGAGACAGCGGCACCTTGGTGTCTGCTTCCCTTTACATTTAAGACTAAAAACGGAAACCCCATTAACCATGCCTAGGTCAATTTCATGTAAGTTTCCTAGGCCTCAGCTCTGTGAATGGACTGTGTCCATTCATTAGTACTCTCATTCACCTTGCCCCAGAGGAAGAGACTGTGTCCATTCTTTAGTACATTCATTCACCTTGCCCCAGGGGAAGGAACTATGTCCATTCATTAATAGGTTCATTCACCCTCCCACCTCCCCGCAGGAGGGAACTATGTCTGTTCCTTAGTACATTCATTCACCTTCCCCCAGCGGAGGGAACTATGTCCATTCATTAGTATGTTCATTGACTTCCCCCAGTGGAGGGAACTGTGTCCATTCATATCCTGGCCTCAACCCATGCACCTATATATACTGCTAAACGGGAGAGAGCCGGAGAAAAACGGAGAGAGCTTTTCTCTCCCAACTTGGGTTTTCTCTCCCTACCAGGAACTTTAGTGTTTTTGTATTCTTCTCTGTAAATAAATTCTGTCTTGCCACTGATCTGTGGTCCGTAAATTTATTCTTCAAATCACGGAGACCAAGAACCTGAAGTCTAGTATGAGATTTGGCGAGCCAACCTGGAGAAAAGACGAAATTCTGGTATTAACATGAGGGTGGCCAGCCAGTCCTCAGATAAAGTCCGCAAGTCCATCCCTCTGCAAGAGCTGCATCTGTTCTTGTTTGTAAGAGAAACGTGATTTCATTGTCCCGTCCGTTGCTGTCCGGCAGTCTATGACAACATGGCCATAGGTGCCTGTATCTCCTGGATCAAGGCTCCCTGCAGAGCTATTCTGAATCGTTTCTGAGGTCTTCTGCTTACCAGGTCCCAACTGTTGTACTGTAAAGCAGCTATTTGGGAAACTCAGGTTCATTCTCAGTCATCTGTTTCTTACCTACTTTTCACTACCACGGAACTGGAAATTGTAAATGTAATTTAGACAGTACTTTGTAAGAATTTCCAGCTACACATTTTTGCCTTTGCTTCTATAAAAAGTTGAGTCAGCTTATTCTTGGGCCGTTGCCTGCAAGAGTAAAATGACCGATTAAAGGGTCTCTGTCCTTTGAAATACAGGTTTTGAGCTGATGAAAAATACCATATAACACACAGTAATTTCCTGGACTCGTCAACGAGTCCCTCACACCACAATAGAGAGGCAGAGTGCTGTCTCTCTTCCAAGGGGAGCTGGAGAGTGGGGCGGAGTAACCTCTTCACAGTCAAGTATTCCAGTTACAGAGGAGCAGTATTTTCATTGTAATCATCAGGCAGCCTTATGATGTATCCCTTTACCTAACGTAGTGTTACAAATTAACACTTTTAGAATTGTTAGAAAAAAGTAGAAAAGTCAGGGGGAGTTGGGGGAGTCAGATACGTGAAGAAAACGTGTAAACATTGTGTGCTCATCTGAACATGAAATACTCTTTTGCACGCCTCCCCACTCGGCCACTTATTTTCCTGAATATTTTCCAGGTTAATTGTCAGTTCTTAGAGGCCATGAAGCGGTGGACATGATATGCTTTCACTTAATTAGTCCTTTTTTTTTTTCTTTACCAAGAAATAAGAGCAAGCTTTACTGAACATTATTAAACACTGCACCTGTTCATTATGTGATGGGTGATTTGGGGCAGGGCATTTAATCTCTCTATGCCTGTTTCCTTAATGTTAAATTGGGGAGAATCCATAGGTACTTCTCCATAGCTTACTTATGATGATTAAAGCAGACGCTACGCATCCAACATAGAGAACCAAGCCAGCAAATAAGTGCAAATAAATATTGTCCTAATAAAGGAACTCGTTTAATGTGTCCCAAAGTCCTACAAAATCATTATTGTTCTCATTTAGTGTGTCCCCTTTCCAGATGCAGAAGGTGAAGCTCAGAGCTGCTTACTCAAAGAAGGCAGTGGGGTTAGGATGGAAGTCCCACTTTGGCTTGCCCCAGACTGCACTGCCGTCCACACTGATACCTTCTCTGTCATTTCCTGAGCAGCTGCTATTCAGATGAGCCTGGTGGCTTTAGGGATTCCCATACAAACTCAAGTTTTAGTAGGACGAGTCCAAGCTTGAGAGACAGCCAAAATGGCTCAAATGCTGGCTTTGTCACTGACAGCCAGGCCTTGTTAATTAATCTCTCTGAGCTTCAATTTCATTATTTATTAAAATAATGCCAACAGTAATAATGCCTTTCCAGTATTGTCCTCTGTACTACATTAGAAAAATACATTATGTTGGAAACCAAAAAGGTGAAATAAAATCAAGGGGAAAATAGTTGTGTGTCATTAACGCAAAACACTCCAGCAGATACGAGATACAGATGCAATATCCGGCCCAAACAGATTTTTTCTGTCCTTATAAAGTTTGGAAACTAGATGTGAAGACCAAATTTAAACCAATTATAAGATGGAATATTTAAATAAAATTTTGGTAAATGCCATGAAGGAGAAATACAGACCTATGAACATGTACCACAAGGGGATCAGGTCAGTTTGTTGGCCGAGTGACTGAAAACAAGATCTGTGACGTGAGTGACACACAGGGAAATCAGGCTTTTATTAAGGTAAAGAGAAACCCTGATAAAACAAAGTGTAACCCTGTCCTTCCTGAATGAATCCATTAATTGAAGGGCAACCTCTCAGAGGAAACTTGACCCATTTGGAGTACATTCGAGTTCATTTTCTAGACTCTCAGAAATAATGAGTCAAAGTTGGAGTTGCAGAAATTAGGGACTTTTAATCAGGGCTACCTTTGATTTGGTTAAAAAAATATGCATCTTATTGCTCCTGGAATCGGTATAGATTGATACTTTCCATTTTCTATTTCAGGCTGTCCTTTCTGCTTCCTTTATCATTCAGGAAGAGGCCTTTATAGATAAAGAAAAATATTATTCTTTATATCAAGACAACTAATTCAATTTCACAATTCTAGAAAGGATATAAAAATATTGAATAAGGAAAGTATTAGTTAACTGTTTAATATTAATGCCTACTAAAACAAAATGAGGGCAGGAAATGTTATAGCAACGGTACTCTGAACACGAGCGTGAGTGTCAGCGCTCAAATTGAACGCACATACATATTTTTCTGGTAGCACTATGAATTCTATCTATTCATCTTTCTGATGGGATTATGGCATAAGCTCTTGCAAAAGAGCCATATTATTTGTCACTTCTAAAATTTTAATAAGCATAATTTAATCACACTGTGGGATGGAATAGCAGATTCGCCTGTTTTCTTTGCACGTGATTGCAGTTGAATGAAAGAGAATATAAATGATTTATGAGCGTTTATAACCTCGGTAGCTGGATGGCTACATTATTACAGTAAGAAATGTCAGAAGATAAAAGTAACCGTATTTATCGGAACACTGAATCTTTTCTTGAGATACTTGATTTCTTTAATATATTTTTAAATAAATTTTTCTTTTGAAAATCTCTTGATTTAATATTTTCACCTTTTTGGTAAAATGATCTACAATTCAGAAAATGGTGCTAAAAATAATATGAAGTTAAGGTATCATTACCTAAAAATAACTGCTTGTTAAAATTTAGAGTAAGTTTGAAAATTGACAAAAACATTCAATATATTATGCTAACATTGCTCATACGATAGTCTTGTGATTTATAAAACTTGTTCTCATGATTCTGCCTTTGTTTTTGTTCTCAATATTGCTATATAATAATTTCTCTCTCTCTTTCTTTTTTTTTCCCTAATGATCCTTGCTTCAATTGAATCTATCTTATTGGTATTTTTACCAAAAGCAGTATTTGTTTTTTGTTTTTTATCTTTAATTATGTATTTAATTGAGATGTAATAATTAGGTTTTTGTAATAATTAGGTTTTATTAGTAAAACATTTTTATTTTACTAATTACTGTTCTTAAAAATATTATTCCTTTTTCCACTTTTTAAAAATATTTACCAGTTGTCTTCAGGTGAAATTCTAATATATTTATTTTCAAGTTTATTTTTTATTATTTCAAAGTAAATGCATGCCTAGCTTTCACTACATTCCAGACAATTAAGCTGTGGAGTACCATAATGGCTAATTTTGTGTCAACTTGATAAGGCTAAGGAATGCCCCAGAGTTCATAAAACATTATTGCTGGGTGTGCCTGTAGGGGTGTCTCTTAAGAGATTAGTATTCAAATCAGTAATCTGGTAAAGAAGATCTGCCCTTCCCAGTACAGGCTGACGTCATGTCACCAGCTGAGGGTCCACATAGAATAATAGAGGAAGGACAAACTACACGTCACAGCCTGTCCTGGTTCTCCAGCTGGCAGAGGGCAGACTGCAGAGCTGCTTGGCCTCCATGACTGTGTGAGCCAATTCTCATAACGATTATCTTTGTATATATCTATGTAACTACTATTGCTTCTGCTTCTATGGACACCCTTATACAATAACTTTCATTGTTGCAAAAAATATTATTCTTCTCTTTAAATCAAGTTATAAGAAAGAGCATTTATACTTTGAAACCATCTTGTAAATCATTCTTATTTAAAAATAAAATTAATTGTTATAAGAATAAGTATTCATATATATCTTTTAAACAATAATTTGTTGAAATGTATTGAGGTTTTTCTGAGAGCTAATGCTGCCCTGTAATAGAAGTATATTAATGAAGATTACAATGTATATTAATTTTAAGTTTTAAAAACATGTAATCTCTGGGCAGTGCCTGTGGCTCAAAGGAGTAGGGCATCATCCCCATATGCTGGAGGTGGTGGGTTAAAATCCAGTCCTGGACAAAAACTGCCAAAAAAAAAAGGACAGCTCCTGTTGGCTCAAAGGAGTAGAGTGTCAGCCCCATATGTCAGAGGTGGCGGGTTCAAACCCAGCCCCGGCCAAAAACAAGACAAAGAAACAAACAAACAAGCAAAAAACATATAATCTCTGATAACTAGGCTCAGGATTTAATATGTTATTTAAAATCCAAATAGATTTATTGAAGCAATGAAGATTATTTTTGTCTGTGTGATGTGTTTCTTATGAGACTATGTTTAAAACTTTCACAGGATTATAAATATGTCGGTTTACCTTGTATATATAGATTTTGCTTTGCATATATGATTTTTTGCTATTATTATTTAAGTAAAAATAAGCCAATTAAATACTTTCCCTAAAAATAAAATCTTCAACAAGAAATAGCAATAATCATAACTTTCTTAGTCTCTTCAGCCTGTCATAACAGAATAACACAAATTCAGTGCCTTATACACAACAGACATTTATTTCTTACAGTCCTGAAGGCTGGAAGTCCAAGTTCAAGGCGCCCACAGATTTACTGTGTAGGGAGGGTCTGCTTCCTGTTTCACAGATGTGCACCTTCCCACTGTGTCCTCACATGACAAGAGGGGAGAGGGATCTCCTTAGAATCTCTATTATGTTGATGGAGACACTGGTTCAATTCCTGGCTCTGCCCTCATGCCTTAGTTACTTTCCTGCAGCCCCACTCTGCCTCTAAGTATCTCCTCATGGATTAGGGTTTTAATGCATAAATTTTGGGGAAACCTAAACATTCAATCCATTCTGATAATTTTTAGAAGAATAGAATATTTTATTATAATAATGTCATAAGACCTTTTGAAAATAGTATTTCCATGACTTTTAAGGACTCCTTTTCTTTATTTTTTATTTCTTTTTTATTTTATTGTATTGGATTTTATAGCATTGCATTGCATCATTTAGCTTAGCATAGTTTAGCTTAGCATACACAGCACAGTTTAGCGTGGATAGCATAACCTAGTGTAGCTTAGCATAGATAGCACAGCGTAGCTTAGTTTAGCACAGTTTAGCATAGCACAGCTTAGTGTAGTTTAGCGTAGTGTAGCATGGCACAGCTTAGCACAGCACAGCATAGCTTAGCATAGCATATAGTTCTACTAAGCAATATACTTATACTGGGAATGCTATATCCAGTTTAAAAATGACAGTCTTTCTAAAAGCAGAGCATGAATGTCTTGACCCAATAACTGAGAAAATGACATGAAGGTTATGTTAACCAGTTTGATGAGAGTATTTCAAAAGGTATATGAAAATAGCACACTGTACCCCATGATGCATTAATGTACATAGTTATGCTATAAGAAATAAAAAAAAAATTGAGTACCTCTGAGAATAATAGTATAATTTAGAATAATGGAGGTTGAAGCTTTAGCCAACTAGTACCTTGTGCCAAACAAGGGGAGTTCTATTCAGTTTGGGGGCTTTTAAAAAGAATGTTTCTGTTCTGCCAATCTTTCTACATACTGCTCACCTCCCTGATTATGCTAAACAGCCTCTCTTTCTAAGTCCCCTAAATTTGTATCTTTTCTTCTGATGGAAGAAAATTTGTATCTTTTGTATCTTTTGAATCTTGTATCTTTTGAATTTGTATCTTTTCCTCTTCCATCAGAAGAGGAAAAGATTATTCTAAACAGCCCCTCTTTCCAAGTCCCCTAGATTTGTATCTTTTCCTCTTCCATCAGAAAATCTTACCTTCTTCAAGGAGGCCAAATGTTTGTCTCCTAGTTACTTATTGAATTTTGCAAACCTGAGATTTTCGGGCTCTGGCCAAATGATGACTGAGATTCTCCTCTGCTTCAGAGAACCCCAGAGTCCATGTGAATGCTGCCTCTAGTCCAGTCAAGCCTATCTGACTCCAGTTCAGACTTTCTAACAGTAATAGTTGGACTTATTTCCTTACTAGAATCCCCTAGAATTAGAGATAATTTACTCTGATACCATACTTAAAAATGGTATTTGTCCTAGCAGAAGGGCTTTGCTCTGTTTTCTTAAATAAAAGAATAAGAATATGCCATTATGATGCTAAGAAATATTTGTCTCTTTTTAAAGTCTACCTTGTATTATAAAAACTGTCATCCCAAGTATTTCTCAAGGTGGAGGCCATTCAATTGGGAAAATATATAAAAATAAAGTTTCTTTTGCTAGTGAAACATTTAAATATGTATCTTTTCAATATTTAGACAACAATAGCAAGAATATGGAACTTCTCTTGAATCAACCAGGCCTGTATGCCATGAGGTATTTTAATGTAAGTATTATAAAAGCTTGTCAACAAATTATAGACCTAATCTAGATAATTAATCATTTTACAGCTTATTGTTTTAATCAAGCTAGTTCTATATACCAAAATGAAGATGATGAACAGTGTTAACTATCTGGACTATTAAAATCAATATATTTCAATTGCTTAAGTTTTCTGGACACTTCAGGTGAAAGATTATTTTGGCTTGAATTATTTGAATAAATTTCTTAGTAAAATATTTCTCTCTGACAATGGAGCCCTTACAACTTTCAGTTCTGGGTGGCACCTGTGGCTCAGTAGGTAGGGTGCTAGCCTCATATACCAAAGGTGGCAGGTTCGAACCTGGCCCTGGCCAGGTAAAGTAGCAGTGACAACTGCAACAAAAAAAGCTAGACACTGTGGTGGGCACCTGTAGTCCCAGCTACTGGGAGGCTGAGGCAAGAGAATCGCTTAAGCCCAAGGGTTGGAAGTTACTGTGAGCTGTGACAGCACAGCACTCTACTCAGGGCGACAAAGGGAGACTGTCTTGAAACAAAACAAAACAAAAAACCTTTCAGTTCTGTAAACATTACATCTATCACAAGCATAATGGAAAAAATATCATTGGGCTTTGGCTCCACACTGCTTTATCAAGACTCCTTGTAGTGTCATGTTGCAACCTCTTATTGTTCACATATAACACTATATTTAGAAAAGAAGAATGAAGCCCCTAATAAACATGATGAGTACACAGTAATAGATGAATGGAGACAAAATCATTAAAATCATTCTTTTCTCTTCTTGAGAATAAGAGACACTGACTTTACTGGCTTTAATAACTATAACTATGCATAAACTGATTTACTTCTTTATTTCATAAGTTTTAGTGAACTGACTAAGGTCTTAGTACAAGACAAGCAGAATCTATTGCATACAATGTGAAAAAGTATATCAGTTGTGCTTTAGGTTCTGTGCCCCTTTCCCTCGTTTTGAGCCCCACTCCACCTCCGCCCTCCTGGACATCAAGGAGCACTTCAATTAGCTGTGCTATGCCCCCTTTCATATTTGCATAGGGAGTTATCATCATAGGGCCTGTATCCTCCTGAATATATTTGAGCTAATATTGTTGAATACCCCTAATCATTCAGTGTAGTGACTTTTCCAAAACTATATTTATACTATCCTTCACTCAACAGACAGAGTGAATTAAGCTTTCCAGTTACTGTGGTAAAGTCAGTGGGAAGGAAAGAATGTTAGGGATGTCTTTCTAGTACCCATCAACTCATTTCATAGAAGTAATTCCCTAACCTTATTATGCATAGATGATGAATTCAGAGGCTGTACTCATATAGAAAAATACAGAAAAGGAACATGAAGCATCTGGACATACATCTTCTTATGTTCAGTTGTTTGGAGTTTGACTTTATATATGCACAACCACCCTACCCTAAACTTAACCAGAAGACTTTTTCAGACAAAGTCTAAGAATTAGAGCTTTTCAAAGTTGAATGATCTGGAGAATCTTTTTAAAATATAAATTTAGACTTTGTCAGCTAGGAATGGGGCCTGAGATTGTTCATTCCTAATAAGCTCTTAGGTTATTCAGATACTTCTGGTCTGTGGAACACACTGAATAGAAAAAGTCTGCTACAGCAGGTATTCTCAAGCCAGCTTCTATGGAGCATAAAATTCTATGAAAGTCCCTCAAGGGTTAACTTAGAGGGGTGAGTGAGTTGTCAGGGATATGAAACTCTGAGAAGTTCCTCTCTCAATTTTTAATAAAATATGCTTTCTTTTATATGCTTAATATGATGTGGTCTTATATAAGATTTTTAAAAGACAGATAATACGATTTGGTACTAAAAATTCAAATAACCAACAAGAATGAAACTTTAGTATTTCTTGAAATGAAGATCATTCAATTTGAACAATTTATATGAATAAAATTGCCCTAGGTGGTGAAACATTTAGGTAGTTATTTTTGATATATTGGGATACTAATGTGAGTTCCCCAATTAAACTCCAAATTCCCTAGTGAGTCTATTCACAGGAAGAAAGGGATTTCCTAAAATAGGTAATATGATATGGCTATGGTTTACCACTAGACAATTTGACGTTGTAGGGGAAACAAGTTAGAACTATGTATAAGGAGATCTGCCTTTTAGTTGTGGCTTATACTAATTTATAGAATGCCTTAGGTAAGTTCTCAACTCTGCAAGTGTGTCTTCTTGTTAGGGAAGGAAGGGAATTATCCTTATCCTAAATCAGGGGTGCCCAACCTTTATATTTTCTTTGCTGCATATTGGAAGAATAAGAGTCATCTTGGGACACACATTAAATACATAAACACTAAGGAAAATATGGTTATCAAAAAAAGGTTCGTGCATACTTTTCCTGATATCTGACACCACAGACAAGAAAAAAGTCCCCCCCAAATCACATATTGCCCAAGGGCTACAGATTGGACACCTCTGATAAGTACTATACAAGATTGTTTAAAGATGGAATAAAATGGTAGGCAGACTTTTACAGGGCTAGGGAAGAACCAGGGAGACCTGTAAAAAGTATTCCTTTTCTTGAATTAAAGCTTGTTTTCTGGAAAAAAACAAAACAAAACAAAACAGGATTCTTATTGAGGGACCATTAGATTTTTATGGAAATTTGATAGACCATTAATCCAGAATGAGAATTCACTTCTTGGACACATTTAAAAAATTGAAATGAACTAGGCTGATTTTTTGAGAAGTACAGTTATATCTTTCCTCTCTAAGCTCTACCTGAGAACTCTGTATTCAATTGTCCAATTAATGCCTCTTCAAGGCTGTTGAATTCTTAAAGACAAATAAAAGTCAGTGAAAGCTAATTCTACTCTCAGGTATGCTTCACTTTTTATAACCATTGTGTTGTTGAATTCTTGGTTAAGGGAGAAATGTATTTATTTTGGTTTACTTATAAATCAATTCCTATTCTAATCATTTTTCTATATATCCAAAAAATGTTCACTTAGTTCATATTAGGTGTTAGGATTTATTCAAAGAAAGGTAAGACAGTGTTTGCATATGGAAATATACAATCTAGTCTCGTGTATGGCACAATAAATGAGCACATGAAATAATGTATAAAAGTCTTTTAAAATATATGCACAGGGTGTTATGATGTCACAGAGGAGAGACACCTAACCCACATTGAAAACTCAGACATAGCTTTATTAGAGTCAATAATTTATGAGCTATGTTTTAAATCAGAAGTAGGACTTAGCCAGGTGAAGAAGATGGGGGAGAAGATCATTCTTTTAGGCAGACAGGTCTACATGTGCAACAGCATAGGTGTATAAGAACATGACATGTTTGGAGACCAATAAATACTTGAGCATGGCTGGGATTAAAGAGTACCGATGAGGTGTGGGAGAATATGAGACTTGAGAAGAAGGTGGAAGTTAGATAGTGAATAATCTTATTTGCTAAGCTGTTTGGGTTTTATAAATAATTATAGTATATATTGAGACTTATTTTGCTACATATTATTATATACAATTTACATGCATTATCTAATTTAATCTTCATAGGCTCATAGCACAATATTATCATTATTTGATGGGTGGAGAAATTGAAGCTCAAGGAGATTACATAATTTTTCCAGATCATTAAGTGACAAATCTGGGATTCAAATATAATCACTTGTTCTATAACTCTTGCTCTTAACCAATAAACTCTATAGATAGCCTCCATTAATCCTGAAAGCCACAAAGAACACATAATGAGTTAAATATGGCCACACATTATTTGACACTCTTCCCATTGAGAGGCTGTGTCTATGCCTTCTTCTCTTGACTTCCAATTAACACTGCAAAAAGGGATACTGTGCTGATTTTCAAGTCTAAACCACAAGAAACTGGTGACTTCTACTTCTTGTCTCTTAAAATACTGTCTGGAAATTCTGAGCCCATTATGTACATGGTAGATCTACGTTGAAGTTGCCACATTAGAAGATCCACATATAGGTGCCTCAGCTGATCGTGCCAGCTGAGTTTTGATTACTTCCTGCCAAGGCTTTCTTCTGAAGTCTCATATTCTTCCATACTTCATCAGCACTCCCTTGAGGCTTGCTCTTTTTTTACTGGTCACATTGATAAGAGATTTTGCAAGAACCAACTATTTTTTGAACTGCTTTAGTCACCAACATCTTACTCTTTAGAGGTCAAATTTCCACTTCCTTCCAATTCTTGGCATGTTTTTGGTGTATTATTTCCTTTATACTTTTTCCCAACTTTCTAATAGAACAGAAGATTCAAAGAGTTGAGAATAGGGAAGCATTTCCTTAAGTGCACAGATTTTTTGCAACCAAATGTCAGTTTTAGCAGGCAAACTATAAAATGTAACATCTGGCTGGGAGGCTGAGGCAAGATAAATCCTTGAGCCCAAGAGTTTGAGGTTGCTGTGAGCTATGATGCCACCACACTCTATCTAGGATGAAAATGCAAGACTCTGTCAATAAATAAATAAATACATAAAATGTAACATCTGAGTACTGGGTGAATGCTCAACTCTGCTAATGCCCATTGCAACTTGGAATATGAGGCATGAAGGTGTACCTGATTGGATAGCAACCTCAACTTTTTCTCCTCAAAAAATCTGAAATACAGATTTACATCCACTATCAGAATATGCATTCTAAAAGAACCCAAATACATAAAATTTTATCATAAAATATTTTTTTAAAATGTCAAGAATCTGGTTTTAAAATGCCCAACATTTAATTTGGAGTGGAATTCTAGAACTTCTAAATTTTGTAAGGAACAGAGATATTGAGTCATATATTTAGTGTCTGCTTGTTTTGAAATTTCTAATGTCTTGTAGGTATAAGATGACATTTAGTTCTGAAATAGACCTTACCCATTCTTACTGAAATGACAATTTCATTTTTTCCCCTTTCATTCTTCCTTTCCTTTCCTGTCCTGTCCTGTCCTTTCCTTTCCTTTCCTTTCCTTTCCTTTCCTTTCCTTTCCTTTCCTTTCCTTTCCTTTCCTTTCTTCTGTTTCAAATCCCAATCTGTCTCAGAAGAATAAAGGTTTATACTGTATATCAATCATTCACTTTTCACTAGCTAAAAAGGCATGTTTTTGCCAAGAGAACTTTCATTCTTTCTAGCAGCTGAAATAAACCAAGTAATGTCGCTGTACTTTCTGGGATGAAAGTATAGAGATTCATCTAAAGTGCCAAGTAAAAATGGTAGAAATGGACACAGGTGCACTTTTGCTTATCTTTTCATCCCAGGTAGTGAGACAGATCCCTTGCCCTCTGTGATAGAAAAGGAAGAGAATTTGTAGAGGCTGCGTAGAAACACTTTTTGAGAATGGATTTAAAAAAACAGCATTATTAATCACCATAGCCCCGAAGAAGCTAGAACTTCATTGTCAAACCTGCTATTTTGGGTCCCTGACCCAAAACTACTTCAGTAGGAAATCCATGGAAGACAAAATACACAGTGCTTTAATAGTAAGCAAGCAGCTCAGGAGTAAGTCAAGCCTGCTGCACAAAACTTGATTCAGAAGCTTATTTGCAGCTGTGTGACCTTGATCAAGTAACTTTACTACTCTGAGCCCCAGTTTTCTCATCAATAAACTGAAGATCATTTTTTTGTGATTTATATAGATTCTCTTATATTTTTTGAATGACAGTAACTAGTTTATCTGAAGTCAGTGTCTCACTCTCCATTCAAATTGGTTTATTCCTACACATTAAAACTACAAAGATGCAGGATGAGAGGTACATTTTCTTTTTTATTACTCACCAAACATAGCTGCTATTTTCTTGTAAATATTCATAATTCTTCAGCTAAATTGAACATTTTAATGATCCACCCCTTTCTAAATCTTAGATCTTTCTTCTGACTTCTTCCATATCTTCTTCTTGTTTGTAATTCCTTGCAATCTCTTTAATCCTCCATTTTCTTATAAAATAGAGATAAAATACATAATGTATAGGTTTTGGGGAAAGAATTAAGACACAAGATAAAATATAGAACAGAACCTGGTACATAGCATATGCTTAGTAAATGTTAGGCTCACATGAACTGGGGACATCTTCTCAGGATCTGTGTCACTCAGGGGTGTCCAACCTGTAGCCCACAGGCCACATGCAGATGATTTGAGGATTTTTTTTTTTATCTGTGGTGATGGATATCATGAAAATTATGTATGGATCTTTTTCTTGTCTTCCTTTCTTTCTTTTTTTCTCATCAGCTTTCATTAGTGTTTGTGTATTTAATCTGTGGTCCAAGAAATCTCTTCTTTCAATGTGCTGTGTTGCAGAGAAGAAAAATGGAAAAAAGGCTGGACACTCTTGATAGAGCTTAATGACAAGATTTTAAAAAATCTGTTCCATTGAAGACCAAACTTATTGCTTTGGCTTTTTTATTCACCTTTTTATTACTATAAAGGAAAAGGCAGTAAATCAATGTGATGGGTGATCACATGGATGATAGGTATGTTGGAGTAACAACTCACCCTATTATTTGTTATGGCAACCCATTTTTCTTCTTTGGAGGTTAATGTCAAGTTCTTTCAAGCTTGCCTAGAAACAAAACAGTCGCATCTTTGGTGAGGATTGAAATGTCAAGAGAACTGCTGAGACCACAAAAGAGTGGAAGAGACACATACCCAAGGAGTGACTTTATTCTGCTTCAATACAAATTTGTTCAGCTTCTTATGGGACCTTTTAAATTCAGAGTGAGTGATTCTCACAGGTAAAAGTATAGGTTACCAATGAGTGGACAAGCTAAATGTGCAGGTCAGTTAATGACTTTTGGAAGCTGCTCATGGCATATCAACTACTTAGTGCTAGTTAAGATTATATCTTGCTGTGAGATTAACAATTTTGGAAAGAGTTGGGAAAATGCCAGAAAAGAACTGAACCCATCTTTAAAAATTCTAGGCTTTTTCTGAAATGCAATGGAAAAAGAGTTGGTTTTCTGGGGTTAAAGGGAACTAAATAATTCTAAGTATGCTATTCAAACTATCAGGTTGATTACCTCTCTTTTCTTCCACCCCTGTCCCTTCTTGATGCTATACTGGAACAAAGAAGAAAGAAAAAATGTTTAAGGGCACATTTGAATAGTTTACACTACTTCAGTGAGAAGGTGAAAATCATCACTTGAGGCTATTTCTGAGCTTCCTGGGGGTTCCAGATGACCTTAGTAACTCATTCTAATATGATCCAAGAATATACCCAGGCCTAAACTTAGAGCATTATGTTAATATTTTTGACGTCAGTAAGTAAACTCATTTTTTCTTGCCTTTTTTCCTATTGCATGTATTCTAGTACCTAATTATCAGTGTTCTACTGTTCCTATTAGGTCATATCAATGTCTCTGTTGTGCACTCATTTGTTTATTCAACATCCATTTATCAATTACCAACTTTGCCTCAATATCTTATCTAGGCATTGAGAATATAGACGTGAATAAGACTGCCTCTTGCTTTCAAGCTCACCGTCCAATAATATTTGAATTATCCTGTAAGATATTTTATGATAGGAATAATGACATAATTCTTATTACCTACAAAAAATTGGAAACACACAAAGGCATTATACGTTAAAATTTACTGAGTTAAATTTGGTTGAATTTATTTTGAAAAATATAGTTTTCTAGGTTGGTTCTTTGGTAGGCAATACAATGCATGAGAATATGCAAGAGTCAGAAGATTGGTTCAAGTTTAAGTGCTGGATGTAGCATCCTGAGATACTCTAAATATAGATGGCTGCAAGATGTATTTTTATTGGTAGGAAATTGCCAACTATGTCTATGCAAACATTTATCCTAGGCAACTGTAGCTTCTGCATCAGTGGCTCTATTTTCTTATGTTTAATTGTATGCATACACACTTGTGTATGTAGTGCACTTTCTTTGTTTGTAAAGCCTCAGAGAAGCTAATTTTCCCAAGTCCATTTTATTCTGACATGAATTGTTATATCACCAGAGAAGAGCAATAGTCTCAAACTTCTGTTTCCCACCTTTTATTTACCCATTTACAAATTAAATTGTTTGTTATTATGGGATTCATAGCATGTAATCCTTTTCCAATTTTCTCACAGCATAATACAACTTTCCAGAGCCATAATTATTCAGAAAATTAACTAGTTAAGACAATAGTTCATAACTGGCCAAACAGATAGTTCACACTTTGACTTTTGTGAAATTGAAAAATCTATAGAAAGTGGAGAAATACAAGGATTTGGAAGAAGGCTATTTTTAGCAAAGATGAAATGATTAATATAAAATCTACCTACTACCTAAGGGAAATAAATCTTTTTCTAAAAATTGAAGAGTATCATGAATTTCCTTACCAATTCCTTACCTTCATCCTTCTTTCTAAACCCTCAGGGTAGGGTGATAAATCTATAAGCAAATAAACAGTTTAATTCCAATCGTTAGGAAAGGCCTGAACCCATATCCAATATAAGAAAGCTGAGGCACTAATGTGTGTGATGTTTTCCTTTCTTTCTCCAGGTATCCGATAGGATGGGTCATTAGGGTCAGCTTGCCAAGTTTTCAGCATACTTGTCTTGAATTGATGGTCTTGAACAGAAACAGTTTGTCACATCAACACATCCCCTTATACACCTATAAAGAGATAGCTCTTTGCAGGTACATTGTCTTCCTCTTCTCTGAAGATTGGGTTTTCTCTAGGTATTTTTCAGATGAGATGAAAGGAATGGAAACTTTAGGCCTGAACTGAAGGTCAAAATAGATTGATTGGCCAAAAGGTAGTCTTGGATGTACCGATTAGGCAGTAGATCTCTGAAAATTTCATCTCTCTTTCTCTCTCTCTCACACACACACATGCAAATTCATGATATCCAAAGAAGCACACACAGACAAAATTTTCTAGAGCAATAATGTGCACTTTTTAATGGTATATATAATTTTATTCAATACTTTTGTATTAGAGAAACTTTAGAACATGTATTTGTATCTCTCTTCCAAAATTACCTTTTTTGGTTAGCATAGTAGTTAACAGTGGCTTAAAAATTATTGTTTTGAGACCTGGGCAAGATGTGAGCAACATATAGTTTTGTCTATGAAAAAATTATATATCTGTATATATATATATTATAAATATAAACTTTTAATGTACATATATGTATTTATATATGTGTATACACACATATATATCTATATACACATGTATACATGCATATATATATGATATGTGTGTATAATATGTAAAAAGGCATGAACAATATATACAATTACTAAACACATTCAATTTAGAGTCCAAAAATAATAATAACCAAGTGCAGAATTTTGAATGTGGCTAAAAATTAGATGAGTATGTTGATAATTGTATACTGAAGCAGTTAAGTCTAATTGCTTCTGTGAAGAAAAAAAAAACAAATCAAACAAATAAAAATGAATGAGGCCAATTAATCTGATAGAATCATGTAGATATGTTGGATCTCAAGTGGCAAAAATAGAGCATAATTTAGCATTGACAAAACCTATATCTGATGAAATCAGTGTGAAAATTATTATAATTGTTTAACAGCCTGATATAGTTTTGTGATGTGACTCATGTTGGAGTGTGTTAGTGTGTTTAGGTCAAGCAACTGAGGGAGAGGCTCATCCCTGTCACCAAAAACAATGATGATGATAAACCAATATGGCTTATCTGGGTCGGAGGCCTCAACCTCCAGGCAACCAAGAATGAAAGTGAACCTAGCTTGAATTGACTAGGCTGTCATGACTTCATAATAATAGATGGAAGTCCAACCAAATATATTATAGATCAAAAAGTATAATGGCCATTTGTAGTGCTAAGTATAGAGGATATTTCTGGATAAGCGGATATCTGCACAATCTTGGAGATACTTTATACCTTATTTCTTAAACTCCTCTTCATTTTTGTTGCCTAAAAGATATTTTTGTGAACTTCACTGATTATTGTAAAAATATGCTGACTCACCAATAGCTCTTGTGGTTGAAAGGATTCTTTAATAGTATACCAAATATATCACACCTGCTCACAGAGATGAAATAATTATTAAATATGTTATACTAATTTGGAAATTCATGATATCCAAAGATGCCTCCTTGTATGATAAGGTGTGCAACAGTCATCTCTGATCACTTCTTCTTTGTACATTAGTGCTCATATACACATATTTTACACTATATTGTATGTGTTTATTATTATCCTTATAGTAGTTGTTATACTTGTTCATGTTTATTCTCCTCATTAGATTTTAAACTCCTTTAGATTCAATGGATATATTTTCTACTTCTCCTGAGTATCTTACTAGGATTTAAAAAAATGGAAGGGAGAGAAGGAGAATTAGAAGAGCAAGAGAACATTATTTTGAATTATAGTGTGCCAGCTAAAGCAAGGGAGTGGTGTAGAGAATTGGTGTTAAAATATGCAGTTAGTTTAAACTGTGAGGTTTAGTACCTTTGCTTCATTTTCTTATCTAGGGCAGAGTTCAACTAAATTGATTTGGCTTCTTTCTGGCAATGATTGCCAGTTATGGGCTCAAGGCTCCTAACATCCATTAGGGCATATAAAACCGGGCAGAGAACAAATCATCTTTGTCCTAGGGTTAAAGTTCAAATCTACCTATTAATACTGATTTTGTTGCCTCCTATAATCTTCTGAACTCTGAATCTATTTTGTTACTTATCCATTTAATGACCTGCCTGCTGCTTTTCACCTCAGCCAGCCTATCTGGACATAACCCTTTTCTTGCCTGCTATGTCTTATGGATCCCTCACTTACTTAAGGGGAAGTATAATGCTAGTACTTCCTGATCAGCCACATATTTTTGTCACTCTTATCTCAAATAATAGAAGCTGAAATGGCCAATTGCACATCTCAAATTAATCCATATAGAAAAAGATTAAGTACTGGTTTGGGAATTACCAGTATAGGTCTGGTTGTGGGAGATATTGTGATTATAATGTTTACATTTTAGAATTGATATGATTATTAGAAGAATAACTCTTTACTTGGGGTGCTTGTTATATGATAATAAGTACACAATAAATGCAACTTTATTTTGGGGTTATTTTATTTCTTAAAAATATCAGAAGATCAAAAACATTCTAAAATACTTTGATGATTCATTCTCTCTCTCTCTCCCACATACACACACACCCCTAATATTTACAAGATCCATTCACTTTTTCATATTTGTGAACTAAAAGCTGCTGTAATGGTCAGAGGTGAAAGGTTAGTGCTTTTATTCTTAAATATCAGTGGGCCTTTGGATAGATCTTTTGAGAAATTGCCTCTTATATCATTTAGGCTGTGCACCTATTGAGTAATGCTGTAGTTAGTTTCCACAAAGGTAGTGTCAAAATCATAATTACTGAGTGCAAGGCAGCTCATAGTTTTCTCTTTTCATCAATTATTTAGTGAAATCTTAGGCTTGGTAATATGAAACAAAAGAATGAAGTACTCTTGGAACGGATGAGCTACAACATGACAAATCCTGTAGATCAGAGCTGATGTTCCAAGAAGCCATTTTTGATATTCAGTGGTGATTTTTTATATTGAAAATTGGGCAAAGAGGGAGCACAATGGCTGTCAAAGATAGAGCTTTCCATCTGTAACTTACGACTATTGTCACTTAAATGGTCTATATATTACACCAACCTGTTACAGGCCCATGGCATCTAATGCAAAGAAGATGTCATGCAAATAATTTACAGCCTATTGTATGTATGATGAAGTATCTTGTGTGCACACATTTTCCAACTTGTAGATTGAACCAGAGGCTTTCAGTGCCAAAGCTTCTATTCTCTCACTGACTAAAATAGGCCAATATTTTTTAGTTAGTTAGAGAAATTTCATACTCCTTTCAGAATACTAGTGAGGATGAAATCTTGTTCTGTTTTACCAATAGTGGAATATTATTTAGCATTGTGACTATATATTTTTTAATCTTTCCAACTTTTTTCCCAATCTTAGATGTTAAAAAATTCTTCCATTTGATATGGTTTTAGGATAATATTCAAATAGAAATCTTCTTAGACTGCTATCTACATTCAACAAACAAAATGGGAATAGCCTAATAGTTCTCTTTCCTGTCCAGTTCAGGATACATCTCTAATAGAGATACCCAGGGATGGTTTAAAGTATAGTATAATGGTCATTCTCCCTTCTCTTGAAAGACCAGATAGTTGGGCTACCCCCCTAAATATCCTAACCTTGTTTGATTGTGCATAGTTATACTGCACATACATTTTTCAAAACATTTTTCAACACTTTATGCTTTAATGTATACCATTTGTTCATTTCCTCTTGTATAAACTTAAAAAATCAAGTACGTATTATGGAGATTGGACGAGTTGCTTTATGTACAGGCAGGGACTGTAATTAGCACCTTCTGGTATATCCTATACACACTTTTATGAAGTTTAGGGGATGTAGGCAACTGTTAGTTGTCTGTGATTTTGATCAGTTCAACCAGAGAACAAGTAAAAGAGGGTCGAAGATGATTCATATGGCATATGGCATAGGTATTAGTTTATCCTCAGGATACAAATTGCCAAAGATTTGATCAAAAAAGAAGAATAGAGTCACAGTGCTCATTTGGACATTGGGGCAAATAGTTATATACTTGAGCAATACTACCAGAGATATAAGGGAAATCAGATGTAAAAGTCAGATGAAGAAACAATGTAGACCACCTTTGAAGCTAGGATAGAATGTTATCTAGATTGAAAATAATTTTTATGAGGAAATACCCCAACATTTCTTTAGAAGGCCTGGCCTGACTTTGCAACCTGTTATCTATTGACATAAGCAACTAGGAATTATTTGAAAAAATGACTAAAATGTGACCATAATTAAATAGAGTCTACGTTCAACTATATTTCTTCTAAATTCCTTTATAAAAGGGATTTCATATACTACATTTCACTTTATATATAGAAAGATGGAAGTATTTTCCTAAAATTAGATAGTATAATCTTAATAGTTATTATCAATCTAAGTATCTTTTTTTATGGTAAAATTTTCCTTCAGAGTTAATTCTACCTTTCAACAATAGAATGGCTTCTAGAAAGTACAAAATGATTATCTGTCCCCTAACTACATGCAATGATCTTCTGAATATAAATGTTCCAGTGAATTGACACACTGGAACACAGGTTCCAATTGTCACACAGGTTCTAAGCAGGTTCTATATTTGTATTTCATTTGGGACTTAACTTTCCAGTAAAAGACAGAGGTAAATATGCAAAGTATAGATTTTTTCTTAACATGTAGTGCTTGTGGGGGCCAGGTGCAGTGGCTCATGCCTGTAAACCCAGCACTCTTGGAGGTGAAGGCAGGTGGATTGCTTGAGCTCTGGAGTTTGAGCAAGAGTGAGACCCCATCTCTAAAAATAGCCAGGCACTGTGGCAGGTTCCCTGTAGTCCCAGCTACTCCAGAGGCTGAGGCAATAAAATACTTAAGCCCAGAAGTTTGAAGTTGCTGTGAGCTATGAGGCCGTGACATTCTACCAACATTGACAAAGTGAGACTCTGTCTAAAAAAAAAAAAAAAAAAAAAAAACCAAGTGATAGCACGTGTGGAATTTAGGATTCTATGAAGGGAATTTTATTCAAAGTATATGATTAGAATATCCGGGGGATTGGGTAAAAATGTATTTAGATAGGGGTCGTTGTTCATATTCTTTCCCATTTAGAGATGCCACATTTTCTTGAAATATCTGGAAGACAGTGAGGACAAGATGGCTGACTAGAGATAGCTTTCCTCAGAAGCTCCCATCCAGAAGGAAGAAAACTGGACTGAAGTGAACTTGGAGTAGTTGAAATTGGGGGATTGATTGCAAGAACAAATCAAGGTTCTCAACAACTTCACTGAAACAAACTGCAAGGATGAAGATGAGAAAGAGTAAGAAAGAGAATAGAGGACAGTCATGGAATAATACAGACTAGAGGCGCCCTGGAGTTGAACTGAATAGTTAGGGGAACCCCTTCCCCACCTGGGGGTCTCTCAGTAAGCAGCGAAACACAGCATCTCTCACCCTGCACGAGAGTGTCAGAAAGGACAATAAGACCCAGTTTTCTTGCACCCAAAAATATGCTTCTCTGGTTCCCCATGCTGCCTGGCAGAATGGAGCAATTTTGACTCCAACTGCCTTGTGGCTATTGCCCATCTCCCTTCTTTCTTTGGTTGCTACACAGAACACCTCCTGCTGAGGCCTGATTCACAGAGCATGAGTAAGCCAGACTAATAACTTGGGAAAGGTGGGGTGCTAGCCCATTCCAAACAGCCTGGAGGGGATGCCCCACATCTAAGAACCAGAAAGAGAAAGAGCTTTGGACTCTTCCCAGTTCCCATAGCAACCAATGAAGCAAGGGTTACAGAGGCTGCTTGCTCTGTCACCAGCAACCAGCAGGATCTTTATCCAGCCATGGGAGGAAAGCAAGACAGGCCCAACAGCCCCAGTGTGTCTGGCAGGAACTCTGACCGACCTCTGCATTGTGTGGCTTAGGGAACTGAATACACTCTTCCCCACCCTGTGGGAAGTAACAATGACTCAATTACACTAACTTTGACAAGGCCTGGTCGCTCCTGAATCTCCCTCTTGCTGGGGATTAATTTTCCCTGCCCTCTGGAGTGGCTCTGTCTGACTTCTGTGCTCAGCAAAACCCTCCAGGAAGTTCAGCCCCCAGCTTCCCTCCTGCCAATTTGAAGAAGGCAATCCCACTCTGGGAAAGGCCAGGAAGCAGATAGCAAGCCGTAGATCTCCCTCCTCCAACTGCAGGGGAAAGCCTGTGGAGTTTCAAATCTGTTGTGGCAGGGACTATGGCAAAAAATGCAGAATTTTGAATTTGCTGGAATGGGAGCTATTTGACTCACTATTTGGGAGCTGCCCCTGGACTAGGAGCATCAGCTGGAGGTTCTTTACCCAGCCCTACTCCACATATCTTAGAGAAAGCAAGGCTGGATATCAAGGACCCTCACACACTTCAGCACCATAAGAGAGCTTTGGGAAGTTGTATATGGTAAGGGCCAAGGTGTAAATGGCATCCCATTGAACAGGCCATGAAGGGGAGTGGCAAGCTCCATATCCTGGGGCCTCTGGATCTGATCTCAGCCCACCAATTTTAGTTTTCAAACAGGTCTCCTGAGCAGTGGATAAGGGACTCCAAGTAGATTATGTCTCAATAATAATATAGGGAGAACCTAAAATTACAGCTTAAAAAAGAATGATAAATATATAAATAAATGGTAAATAAACATGGAGAAGAATCAGCAGATGAAGCCTGGAAACATGAAAAATCAGAGCAGATCAGATCCTCCAAGAGATTACAATGGAAATATGGATGAAAATACCATCCATAGATAAATTGTTAAAATGACAGAAAAACAATTCAGAATATGAATGGAAAATGATATGAATGAAATTGAAAAGAAGATGGAAAAAGAAATCTAAAAGGAAGTCCAAAAACTGTCTTAAGAAATCAGTGAAATTAAAGAGAAAGTCACCAAGGATTTAGACATAATTTGGATAGATGTAGCAGAACTTAAGCAAAATGTAAGAGACATTCATGGAGGTTCAAAACACAGTAAAGAGTCTCAGCAATAGAGTAGAACATGGAGAAGAAAAAAAAAACAACTGAGCAATCAAAGACAAGTCATTTAAACTAACACAGTCATTCAAAGAAGCAGAAAAAAATGAGAATGAAAGCAGACAATTCTTTGAAAAACATAAAAATTAAAATCATAGGGATTCCTAAAGGAGATGAAGATACTCCTAAAAATATGGAAACTCTTTTTCAAGACATCATGGTGGAGAATTTCACAATCATTGCAAGAGACCCAGAAATTTAGATACTAGATAGTTTCAGAGCCCCAGTATCACTCAATTCCAACAAAGCATCTTCTAGATACATTGTAATTAATATGGCCAAAGTCAAAATTAAAAAGAAAATTCTGCAAGAAGCCAAGTGTAAGTAACTTTTTACCTACAAGGGGAAAATTATCAGGGTGACCATTTTCAGCTGAAACTTTTTAAGCAAAAAAAGGGTAATCATCTACCTTGAACCTTAAGCAAAAACAATTTTCAGCCTAAGATTCTGTATTCTACTAAACTAAGTTTTATATTCAATGGAGAAAACAAATCTTTTACTGACATGCAAGTATTGAGAAAGTTTGCCAAACAAGACCAACTCTGCAAAAAGTACTCAGATCCATTCTTCACACTGAACATCACAATGGACCACCAGCAAACTAAAGGTACCCAGAAAGTAAAGGACAAAGTCTAGCTTCCACAGTGTTGGAAGGGATAAAACTAAGTAAGAGGGCAGCACCTGTGTCTCAGTGGGGAGGGCACCAACCCCATATACGGAGGGTGGCTGTTTTGAACCCGGCCCTGGCCAAATTGCAACAAAAATATAGCCAGGCGTTCTGGCAGGTGCCTATAGTCCTAGTTACTTGGGAGGCTGAGGCAAGAGAATTGCCGAAGCCCAGGAGTTGGAGGTTGCTGAGAGCTGTGATGTCACAGCACTCTACTGAGGGTAATAAAGTGAGACTCCGTCTCTCAAAAAAAAAAAAAAAAAAACCCAAACAGATGTTCACATAATAAGACAAACAGAACTCTATCATATTTATCAATTCTCTCAGTAAATGTGAATGGCTTGAATTCCCCACTGCAGAGGCACGGACTGGATGAATGGATAAAAAAATATAATTCAGGCTTGGTGCCTATAGCACAGTGGTCACAGTCCAGCCACATACACTGAAGTTGGCAGGTTCAAACTCAGCCCAGGCCAGCTAAAACAACAATGATAATTGCAACAAAAAATAGCCAGGCATTGTGGCAGGCCCCTGTAGTCCTACCTACTTGGGAGGCTGAGGCAAGAGAATCTCTTAAGCCCAGGAGTTGGAGGTTGCTGTGAGGTATGACGCTACAGCACTCTACTGAGGGTAACATTGTGAGACTTTGTCTCAAAACAAAACAAAACAAACAAAACACAATTTAACTATATGTGGTCTTCCAGAAACACATTTAACTTCTAAGGACAAAACAATACTTTGAGTGAAGGATTGTAAAACAATATTAAAGGCAAATAGAAATCAGAAGAAAGCAGAGGTTGCAATCTTATTTTCAGATAGATTCATACTAACAAAAATAAAAAAATACAAAGATGGACAGTATGTACTGGTTAAAGGAACAATACAACTGAATGATCTGCATAAGCTAACAAGTTGCCTTTTTAGCATATACCCTCCTTTTTATTAAGGAAGAAGAATGAAAAAAATTTAATTTACTTGCCTTAAGAAGGTTTTATATAATTTGTCTTATGTGTGGTTCTTGGTCCACTGCAATAGTGCCTATATTACACATGTATAAACAATATTAACAGCAATTGCACTATTCATTAGGGTTCCATGGAGAGAATAACACCCGAGATTCAGATGTCCTAACTGCTCTAGTACCAGCTATGCTTACACATGGTTGAGTCAATATAAGTTTCACTTAACTATTGTAGGGATCCATTTTTTTCACTTCTTAAAATGGGAAGTGGGAATAGTGGTTCATATGAGTGATTTTCTCAGTGATATGGTTGTATTTGTATGTTTATATGTGCATTTTCTCAGTAAAATTTTTGTTCAAATAAAAACTTGTAAGTAACTCCCATATTTAGAACAGAATAAAATAGAACTATCTTGAAACTACTTTCATTTTATGAAACTTTTCTCAATCATGTGTCAGTCCTTAGGTTCACTGGAACAGTTTAAAAATTACTACTCAGGACTTAAGGTACTTCATCACTCTGATCTTTCATAACTTTGCAATGTCAATTCAAAAGATCCAAATGACCCAATTAAGGTGAATCTTATCTTTATTCACCAGGATGAAATAAACCATTGACTTATTTAGCAGTGCTTAACATAGTGAAGATTCATATAAAGCATTTATTGTCTACCACAATAAACATCCAATGTCAGATATGGTGAATTAATCATTGCAGCTCTATTTAAAAAATGATGGGAGCTCTATGTTCAATTAGCCACATACAATAATAAAAATGAATTTGCCCCATTATGAAGGGGCATCAAGCAATAAAGTCTATCAAAGAGGAAAGCAGCTGGAAAAGTTACTAAATTACTGGTGTATGTGAATGTGTATAATATGTGGTGCTGGATATATTTGAAGTTTTTATTGCAGTGAGTTTGCAGAACTGCATTACTTATAAGTGGCAGCACAAGGCATGAGTTATGCTGGTCTTCCCAAGTAAGTGGCAATAAAAACTTTATAGCACCCCATACTATTCCCACATATTTTATTTAAACCTTCTATTTTCTTTGTAATTTGTATCTTTTAATCTATGTCCATTTTTTCCTTATTGATTATGTTACTCAATATAGAAATATGGCCCCTTTGGAGTAGGTGGAGCCAAGACCATCTGAAAAGGACAAGGTAGAATCAATTTATGTTCCCTTTAGAAATTTATGCATTGGTGTGAGAAGCCTATAGTATATCTGCTTGTGGTTGTGCTTAAATGTAGATTAGGGAGGATAAATTAAAAACCATTATTTAGAAGAACAAATGAGAAAGACATCTGAAATTAAGAATTGTTAGCTCTTCTCAGTAGCTCTAATAGGTCAAAGTGCTCTCATTGTTTCATTAGTGAATTTCCACTAGCCAGACTTCTCCTATAGAAAATAATTTCATCTTTGTTTCAAAATTCAACTAATGTTAGAATATAAGATTCACTGTAGTAGTTAGCTTGTTTGGTGACTTACCACTCTATGTCTAGTACCTTGAATACTACCTGGCACGTATTAGGTTCTTGGGATTTTTTTTTTGAATGAATGATTAAATTGATGTAATTTTTTTTGAGACAGTCTTAAGTTGTCACCCTGAGTAGAGTGCCATGGTGTCATAGCTCACAGCTACCTCAAACTCTTGGGTGTAAGTGATTCTCTTGCCTCAGCCTCCCAAGTAGCTGGGACCACAGGTGCCCACCACAATTCCCAGCTATTTTTTGGTTGCAGTTGTCATTGTTGCTTAGCAGTCCCAGGCCGGATTCAAACCTGCCACCCTAGGTGTATGTGGCCAGCACCCTGCTAACTGAGCTACAGGTGCCATCTGAATGGATGTAATTCTTATCTTTAAGAGAAGAATGCATGTTTTTAGCTTTAATTGCTGAGTAGGAGAAAATTTTTAACCCATATTTTCTCAAATATTGGATAAAACTAAGCACCTTCTATATCTGTTGACTTGAGAAACTATGAAGTCAGCAACTCAATAGACAGGGCAGAATAGAACCCATGAGTCTGGATGGCAGTAATATCTCCCAGAATGAAATGTTATGGTGTCTGTCAAACAGACACGTTCATTTAGGTATACTAGGTGCTTGAGGATTAATTTGGCTTTCTATGATAGAATGAACTTTAGCTGAATATCCTGATAATCTCACAAAAGGTAATGAAGAGCACTTCAGGAATACTATCAGTATCAAAGTAGGTAACCTATAAGGAAAAAAACAAGTGAACAAAAAGCAACAGTAATGACAGAAATAAAAATGTTAAGGTGGAGAAAAGATAATTTCTATTTTATATTCATTAATTTATTTTCAATTAAGTAGTAATTGTATATATCACAATATTTTTGCTCAGTAGAGCACTGTCTCAAATTCTTCAGACATTTACTCTTTTTTTTTTTTTTTTTGAGACAGAGCCTCAAGCTGTCCCCCTGGGTAGAGTGCTGTGACATTACAGCTCACAGCAACCTCCAACTCCTGGGCTCAAGCGAGTCTCTTGCCTCCACCTCCCAAGTAGCTGGGACCACAGGCGCC
>CAUYTI010012674.1:0-12653 GCA_963575145.1 Galago senegalensis
CAAAAAATAGCCGGGCGTTGTGGTGGGCGCCTGTGGTCCCAGCTACTTGGGAGGCAGAGGCAGGAGACTCGCTAGAGCCCAGGAGTTGGAGGTTGCTGTGAGCTGTGATGCCACGGCACTCTGCCCAGGGGGACAGCGTGAGGCTCTGTCTCAAAAAAAAAAACAAAAAAAAAAAAACAAATGGCTGTTGACTGAGTGAATCAATAGTCTTTTCTTCTTTATTGGTAAGTTAGATTTAACTTTGTAAAAATCATTCTGGTAAAATTGCTACCTGCAATATGTTGGAGGACTGTTTGTACCAGAAATTGTTTATGAGTAGTGATTGCTGACTGGCATATAAATCCCTTTCTCCCTTTTTTGGTAGCTTATTGGTATTTGATGAAATGATGTCCCAGATGCGATTAGTCAGTAGGAAGTAAGTGAGTTGTCTGGACTGATACGTGAGGAAGAACTCCCCTTTGGAAGGTGCAGTCTAGAAAGCAGACATGCAAGAGCTATTTTCAAGGGGCGAGTGGTCGACAGGGAGTAAGACCTGGATTAGTCAGTACATAGACAGTGACTTCACAGGAGCATGCAAAGCATCTGTGATCACACAGCTGACCAGCACTCTGGGACACAGGTGGGATTCAGCTAGACGGGGCTGGTGGGTAATTCACTTTAAGCAGACTATGGCTGTGCATCTTCAGGGCCATGCTCCACTCTCTACCTGCTCTGGACGTCTGCCCCCGCTGCGAGCTCCACCCACAGCGGCTCTCCTCACTCACCTGCATGGTGAATTTGCCCTCTCAGCAGTGATGATCTGGGTCTGTCTGTCTATTTGTTAGCACGTGATTATTTTTGGCTTTCCCCAAAATAGAAGTACCGGAGCCGTCAGTGCCGCAGCTGTCATGGCAACGGCACCCACCTGAGTCCGTGGGCAGGTAGAACACCAGGCCAGTGAGGAAGGAGAAGAGCAGACAGGGGATGATGACGTTGACGATGAAGTAGAGTGGCAGGCGCTGCATGACGAAGTGGTAGGTGATGTCCAGGTAGGGGGTGGTGCCGCAGCAGTCGTAGAACACCTGGTGCTTCCAGCCGCGGGCCTCCTTGATCACCCACTCCCCGCTCTCCATGAAGTTGCTCAGGTCTGGCTTATCACTTTCCTGAGAAGTGAAATAAGGTCTAGAGATCCCCACCATGTCACTGGGGGAGGGGGGTCACAATCAGCAGTGACAGGCCACAGGCGCTATCCAGCTCTGGATTGAATTCCCAGAGGGACGACCCTGGCCACTCCTGCTTTGGGGTGTTAGGTTCCTTTCCTGTCAGGAAACAGGGGGGACTAGGCTATTGGTATTCTCTGTTTTGGCAACACGTTTAAGTTACCTGGGAGCTAAAACACATTTTGGTGCCCCAGGCTGAATGACCCAGAATTCCCGACACCGGAATCCATCTAGGCACCCAGTTAGCTGTCACTAACAGGTGACAGCTTATCAGGAGCCTTTGCAGCCTATTAAGAGCCATCAAGCTGGATGGGTTCTGATCCTAACAGGTACTGAGAGCCCATGACTACCTAGGGGCAGGGGGAGACCGGAATCACACTTCCCAACTGGCCTGCGGTCACCACCTACTGGGTTGATGACCACCACGAAACCATCGTAGGTCCAGGTGCCCAGCTTCATGCTGCAGTTCTGTTCATCGAAGGGGAAGTGGGTGACGATGATCTCACAGTAGCTTTTAAAGATGGCTGGAGGTGTCCACGTGATGTGGCCAGTGTAGTCCAGGAGTACTTTGGTGAGCTTGACAATGGCAAAGTCACCATCTGCACTGCAGTTGGGATAAAAGAGGAAAGTGGCTTCAGGTGAGAGATGAGCCTCCCACTCTGCTTGGGGATGTTCACAGGAGACAGCTGTTAATTATTCAGCACTAATTACAGAAGCTGGTGTCACTTTGTATTGATTTTAGCTTCTCATCTAGTGTTTCCCACATTTGATAACAAGAATCACGGGGTGCTTTTTCAAAGTACAGATTCCTGTACACTGTCTAGATAAGCCACAAACCAGAATATCTGGGAGGAATGCGACAACCTACACTTTTCCAGAAAGAACAGGTTAAATGGGTCCACCGCATCCCAGATTTTTTTTTCCAGTCTTCAGTAGTATTTGTAATTTTAATCTCCATCTAGTCCCTCCTCAGTAGACTCTGATAGTTAATTGGGGAAAAAGACAAAAAAATTATTTATTTATTTGACACAGCCTCACTATGTTGCCCTTAGTAGAGTGCCGTAGCATCACAGCTCACAGCAACCTCTACCTCCTAGGCTCAAGTGATTCTCCTGCCTCAGCCTCCCGAGTAGCTGGGACTACAGGTGCCTGCAACAACGCCTGGCCATTTTTTTGGTTGCAGTTGTCATTGTTGTTTAGCAGGCCCAGGCTGGGCTCAAACCCGCCAGCTCCGGTGCATGTGGCTGGTGCCCTACTCACTGAGCTATGGGGGCCGAGCCAAAAAACAAGAATTTTAAATTAAAGCACCTCCAGCGGTTCATTACTATGACCAGCAGGCTGGCAGAGGAGTCTACTCCATCTAGAACTTAGTGGAGTGGGAGACAAACTCAGATGCTGCCAAGGCCAGCAGGCGAGGCCAGTGCGGAATGTAGAGCCGGCTCCTCTCAGGAAAGCCTCCGTGTACAGCATCCCCCATGGTGTCCATGTGGGAGTGAAGGCCCAATGCTGACAGACATTTGGGCTTTTCCTCAGAAGTTGAAAATCTAAGTTTATTTTATATTATTTTATTTATTTGTTTTTTTGAGACAGAGTCTCACTATGTTGCCCTTGGTAGAGTGCCATGGTATCATAGCTCACAGCAACCTCAAACTCGTGGGCGTAAGCAATTCTCTTTCCTCAGCCTCCCAAGCAGCTGGGACTACAGGTGCCTATCGCAACACCTGGCTATTTTTGTTGTTGTAGTTGTAGTTGTCATGGCCAGGTTCAAACCCCGTGTATGTGGCTGGTGCCCTAGCTGCTGAGGCACAGGTGCCGAGCCTAAGTTTATTTTTTTAATAAAAAACTTTCAGATTTGTAAATGTTGGATTTTTCTGGAGAGGCTAAAAAAAAAATCCAGATTTTAATGTGATAGTTCTCAATTTTCAAATGTTGTCAATAATTGCTAATTTAAAACAAGACCATGAGAAGCGCTAAATACTAACAACCAGCCACTGGTACAGGCCTTGCTCAGGGGCACCTTATTCTTCCTGTGCACAGCCTGTGTTCAAGATCGTCAGAAGAGATGTTGAATGGGTGGTGGTGGGGCTTGCCTCAGGTGGGTTTCAGAGACCTGATGTCATGTGTTGGTCACTTGTGCCATAATTCAAGAGATTTTCTTCCCATTGATTTTTCCTTGGGACTGAAGTGGGGGCTCTTTATCAGAAAACCGTGTGGCACTGAGCATGCCCAAAAGAACCTCAAAGAGCAGAGAGCCATAGGTTGGTCACAGTTTTTCCCCATAAACAGGTAAGACAGGGCTCTCTCTACATCATACTATTTCTGAGTGAGTGCGTCACAAACACTGGACAATTTTCATTTGCTTCCCCCAAGTTCTCACTGAAAGAAGAAGTTAATGTAAGGTACTCTGCTTTACCAGCCCATTTGTTCAAAAAGCCTGCACAAATGATCAGATGATTTGGCTTAAGCTTGAACGGATAATATGCAGTAGAAAATCAAGGTTGGGGAGGGGCCATCTTAGAGGGTATCATTTTCATTCTCTAGCACGGTCACCTCCCCTAAATCTGCTAGGACACACAGCTTGCTCAGCCCCCAACACATGTTGTGTAATGTCAGACCATAAATCCTCCAGGCCTATGTTGAGTGCTCCTGTCTGGGAAGGATGCTCTTTGAAAGGAGCATTCCCTGACGAATGAAGGGCATATGATAATGAAAGTGTCATTAAACCAGAGTGTCTCGAATCACATTCTAATTTCATAACATGCAGTCTGTTTCGGGGCCCAGTACATGGGCAATGTGGGCGTCCTGGGCCATCACAGCAGTCATTGCCGGGGTGGCACTCAGGATGTGATGCATGGTAGCCACAGGAGGTTCAGGCCTATTTGGTAGAAAGGACATTTGATTCCAAGGCTCTCAGTCATATGACATTTTGGGTGCCTTGGATGTTTGCCACATGCCCTTCAGGAGCTCTTGGGGGTTAAATGTCCCCCTACCCCCAGTCCAGATTCAATTTGGCTCTGATAATCGTTTCTCTTCATGACATGAGACACCATATGGCGCCCCTAGTCTGTCGACTTGGCTCTTGGTTTTGAAGGCTTATTTAACATCAGCAGTGATGAGAAGCATCCCGGCAAGCAGCCTGCCACCAGGCACTTGGCTCCGCCTGCCCCAGGACCACCCCCATCCTTCCCCTTGCTGTGTTGCTTACTTGTTATAGAGAACAATGTCTGGACGCCAGATTTTTTCTGAAGGAATGTGAATTTTTTTAATACCGCCATAATCGTCTGGATTCCATTTTAGGTTGTAATCCACCCATTGCTAGAAACAAAAACATTTTAAATCTAGTGTTATTGAGAGCCCGGATGGGCATGGCAATGGAGATATTGACAGAAATGGTGTTTGGATAAGAAAAGCTGGATTCAGAATTCAGCTTTCATTTTAGTAAACAAGAACAGCAAACTTCCAGCACTGACTGCAAGCAGGCACTGTTCTAAGCACTTTAACCTGTACTGATTCATTTAGCCCTCACAGTCCTATGAGGAAAGAGCAATTCTTAACCCATTTTACAGATGAGGAAACAACCAGTTAGTATATGCAAGTATTCCAAAATCTGAAGAAGTCAGAAATCCTTACTTCTGGTCCCCTGCATTTCAGATAAAAGGTACACAACAAGCCTGTGCCCAGCGCAGCAGATTTGGATAACACAATGTCACAGGTTGAATTGTGTCCCTAAAATTCATACTGATGGGCTAACCCTCAGTACTTCAAAACAAGACCTTATTTGGACATGAGTTCTTTACAGAGGTCATTAGGTTAAGATGAGGTCATTATTAAGGTAGACTGTCATCCAGTGTGACCAGTGTCATTATGGAAAGGGGAAACTTCAGCACACTTGTGTGTGTACGTACAGACATCTCAAATGTGTGCAGAAGGACCCCTATGCACCCTGTGAACGTGAAGACAGGCCTTCACTGTCTCCAGGAGAGAGGCCTGGACAGAGCCTGCCCTCCGGAGGAACTAAGCTGACAACTCCTTGACTTTGGACTTCTCCCATCCGGAACGATAAGATGATATATTTCTGTTATTTAAGTCACCAGTTTGTGGTACTTTATTACGGCAGCCCGAGCAGACAGGTAAGTATAGAAAAGGTCAAAGCCAAAACACGAGCAAAACCCAAGCAGCATCCATTCTTCCCCCATCCCAACATTCTTTCCACACTTTGGTATATACTCCTGCTACCCCAATTGATTTCCCATGGGCCCAGGTTAATATCAGGGTGAATAAAAATGACATAAATGCAATTATCTAGCTCAATTACCTGTTTCAGACGAACACTGGTTGTCACGATCTGATTTACTTCATCCTGGAAAAAGATAAGGTCCTGTTTTTAGGGGTGGGGAAGGCACTGGGGGGGGGGGACGTCCAGGGCTGTGGGTGAGGAGGGGGCCCCAAACACTCTCGTCTTACCACACTGATGAGCTGTATCAGCTGCAGGCCCACAGTGACCTGCACGACCTGGTGGTGGTCTTCCACTGGCCGCGCCACGCTGCTGTAGTTTTTAAATAGCTTTGCCACCAGACGGGTCTCATATTCAGAGCCTAGGACCAGGCCAGCTGAGATAGCAAATGACACCCACACTGTCAGATTTTGCTTCCTGCTCTCCACACACGTGCACGAGGAATTAAGAAAGAAGTAGCTAATGGAAGGCACACAGGCCCCCGTGCTGAAGGGCTGCCCTCTGGAGGCAGCCATTATTGCCCCACGTTCCTTTCCAAGCACAGTTGCTGGGGGTCCCTCCCCAGGCAACAGTGGGGCATGCCAGATTGTCCCAACACTTGTTCTTTGGACAGGTGACATTCCTTAATATAGCCCCTGTCTTAATCAAGTTTGGCAGGTTCACACACACATACAAGAAAAAATGTCCACAGAAAAGCCAATTGGTATTTTTGAGCCTTGTCACTGTGTAATAAAATCTTGGACTGGCTGGCCTCAGACCTCATGATGCCATGAATAGCTGAAAACAGATGCTAGTTCACACTCCTAGAATGACCATAACTGTCGGAGGCGTCTGGGAGGCTGAGTTGGGAGGACTGCTTGAACTCAGGAGTTTGAGACCTGCCTGAGCAAGAGTGAGATCCCATCTCTACTAAAAATAGTAAAAATAGCTGGGCCTGGTGGTGCACACCTGTAGTCCCAGCTACTCAGGAGGCTGAGGCAGGAGGATCACTTGAACCCAGGAATTTGAGGTTGCTGTGAGCTATGTGTTGCCACTGCACTCTAGCTGGGAGGACAGAGCAAGGCTCTAATCTCAGGGAAAAAAAAAAAAGTCCACAGAGACAGAAAGCAGGTTGGAACTGGGAGGAGAGAGAATTTTATGTAAAGAGCATTTTACCACAATTAAAAAAATATCTCTGCTGGTGGATCTAAGTTCCCTCTGAGTTGTTAAAATCGTCTAAGAACTCTGTGCTTTGCTAACCTGGGTCTGGGGCTTCTATTTGGAACATGAGCAATTCCAAGGACTCTTAACTACATTTTCTTTCAGGATGAAGAGCGATATCACCCAGTACTCTTGGAGCCTATGGCCCTTTCCTGTCCAGTATGTTATGTGATCCTCACCAGTCTTGGATGAAGCAGGCAGATGGACAATCTCACCTGAGATTCAAAGGCTGGATGAGTTGTCCAAGGTCATGCAGCTGGCAAGGGTGAGGCTGGGATTAGATCCCTGTCATTCTGCACTGTGCTCTTGCACTAACTCTTAAAATTAGGAGTGACTGTGGGCTGTCTGGGAAAACTCACAACTACCTGTACCACTATTCCTATGAGAAGGTGAAGTCCAAATTCCAACCAGGGCCTTGTGAAGGATCTTTGTAACTCAAGCAGTCCACGGATTGAGGATTGCCTATGTAGGGCTGGGAGAGGAAGTAGACACAGGATCCATTTGCCCTGATTTGTGTAACCAGACATCCCCTTTCCTCAGGTTATTTCTGAGGCCACCATAGCTTCTCTCTGGGCCAAGAAAACTTTGAAACTGAAGGAATGAGATGCTTTCCCTTTTTGCTTAGTGGTTTTAACTTATCACCTCTAAGACAAATTATTATTTTTCTTTATTATATTTTTCCTTGGGTCCTAAATTTGGAAGAGTTTGTCAACAAAGTAATTGTTGGCTTGGCGCCTATAGCTCAGAGGTCAGGGCGCTGGCCACACACACTGGGGCTGCTGGGTTTGAATCCAGCCTGAGCCTACCAAACAACAATAACAACAACAACAACAACAACAACACAATAGCCAGGCATTGTGGCAGGAGCCTGTAGTCCCAGCTACTTGAGAGGCTGAGGCAAGAGAATTACTTAAGCCCAAGAGTTTGAGGTTGCTGTGAGCTGTGATGACACAGCACTCTACCCAGGGTGACATAGTGAGACTCTGTCTCAAAACAAACAAACAAACAAACAAAACAAAACAAAGTAATTGTTAAGTTAAAAATAATTACCTCTTCTACTTTTATTAGTCAATAAAAATAATAATTTCAACTTTCTTTTTTCCAGACACACTTTTACGTGCTTTGTATATCCTAACTCTTTCAGTCCTCTACTGGGTGAGGGAGGTACTATTAAAGTCCCCACTTTACAGATGCAGAAATTGAGGCACTGAGAGGTCAAGTGACTTGCCCGAATTTCATAAATGGTAGAGCCAGAATTCAAATCCAGAGCCTATTTTCTCAACCGTTCTTTGTCCAGAACTTTGGATCTTCGTAAATTAGAATGTTATGCAATGAACTGATGCATTTCATCCTCCTCAAAGTGTATGTTTTAATTAATCCATAAAGTTTTATTAAAGCTCTGTTTTTATATTATCTTATTGAAGCCTTAAAATGATCCTATGAAGTAAATGTTCACCCTACTTTACAGATGATGAAACTGAGATGCAGAGAGCTATGAGATGTATTCATACTTCCCCAGCTAGTTGGAGGTGGGATGCAAACAGGCAGTTTGCCTCCTCCCTGAAGGTAAATGTATCAATCATTTCTAGGTGGATTTGTGAAGGTTTCCATATAGCCTAAGTATCTTCACTGTTACCTTCGTGGGCCCTACGTAGGGAACCCCTGACCTAGCTTACCTCTACATTTTCTCTTCCACACTTTGTCCGTCCTGGGCCCCATCCACTCCACTGTGGGGCTGGGGATGAAAACAGATTGCTGAGTGCCTTGGCCACAGAGTTTGAAGCTGTGGCTTTGGCACTGCCTTGGGCTACTTATTTTTAAGTAACTGTTTATTCCAGTGTGACAGGAAGAACATGTAATGGCTAGAGCAGATGGTCAGTATTATATAGCTGGAGAACTATGCAGACCAACCTTTGGTTCCACTAAGGAGAAGGGGAGGCGGGGGAAGCAGCCATGGCCAGCATTCCAAGGATGGTCACCCTTCTCCTCCCCCAACCTTGCCAGTAACAGGGGCCTTGTCCTTCCATAAGGAATTTCTGAGGACGTTTCCATTTCTCAGACTGGCTTGGTTGGTATTCTTTTGCTTTTTCTTCCCCAAAGCAGGGTAGAATTATCGATAGAAGACTTATAGGAATTGAAGTCAAAATTCTTTGATTCTTTTCCCAACTCTAATATGGTCTGGAGCAGGGGTCCTCAAACTTTTTAAACAGGGGGCCAGTTCACTGTCCCTCAGACTGTTGGAGGGCCAGACTGCAGGCCCTGGGACAAGTCGACTGCTAAGCAGGACTGGCAGTGGCTGCAAAAACACCCGGCGGGCCGGATAAAAGTCCTAGGTGGACCACATGTGGCCTACGGGCCGTAGTTTGAGGACGCCTGGTCTGGAGAGTTGGTCCAGTTCTTTATGGATTCAGTGAATCACAGTACATACTTTTCGTAAAAAAGGAAGAATATAAATAAATAAGTAGGTAATTACATAATGTCTAATCTCCCTTTTTAGCAAAATTATATTTATAATCTTTATTCAGATGGTTGCAATATTAATTCAGTCATCGAGTATTTGTTGAGTGTTTACTATATGCAAAGCATTATTCTAGGAGCTTTGAGACTTTCTAAAGTGAATCTGACACGAATCCTGTTTTCCTACCTTCACAGAGATTGACATTTGTCATTTACATAAATAACTGTGAACAAATTGGAAAATGGTATGCCATGAGAAAGGTGGCCGTGAAGTCCCTGGGATTCTGTAGGCTGAAGAGAGGAGAAGGTTGAAATGAAATGTGCAGTATAAATAGAACAGAGAGCTTTATGTGCTAAGCTAACACAGGAAAAATGACTTTGATATAAGTGAGAATTCTTCCCAGGAAGAACAGAATTTAAGTAAGGGGACTCAACCACAATTTCAAAATGTTTTTCTTATACCTGACTGGTTCAATCTGTATTTTTATGTAGGAAACAACCCCTGGGTTAGGCAAAAGGAATTTTGAGCTGTTACTAGTCACTGTGAGTAATTCTTTTCTTAATCTGATGCTGGGCCTCTGCTGCCTTTGGCAATTTCAGTCTGTGTTTTCTGACTGTTCATGTAACAAACTGACTTTCCAACTGATCGCATTCCAAATTTCGTAGACTAAGGGACCTTGGGTAGGTCAGTTCATATCCTTCACCTTCAGTTTCTTATAAAAAATGGAGGACGTTGGACTGCTGATCCAGCTCTAAATGTCTATGAACCACCCATGGGAATTGATACCAGCCAACTCTAAGTTTAATCTAAATACACATTACAGACTCTTTTTAAGCATGCCTTTTTGGAGGTCTCCAGTATCCTAAGAGATCTTCCATGTAATTTTATAGGGAAATATATCAGTTAAGAATTTTTATTGAGTATGGTGTTTGGGTGCACACACACACACACACACCCCAAACTAGCTTTGTTTGGATCAAGTCCAAATCCCACAGGATATAATTTCTCTGAGTTTAGGCTATTTCCCTCAACTCTGCTATTGAAAAAATTAATAATAAAGCTTTCTACCTCTTGCCCAGAAGGCCTGTGTTTGTCAGAGAAATATTAGAAAAGAGAAATCACAGGCCGCCAGCCACCTTGCTTCTCAGTTGGGATGATATCACCAGTAAACTTTTATGTGAAGCAATCAGCAAAGATCTCCGGTTTCCCTGCACCGGAAGTTTGGGATTCCGGCTCTCGTGTTCCCAGCTGCCGTGAGGCGACACGTTCTGGAGTAGAATGCAGGCTGAAGGCTGTATAGGTTTTACAGTTTCAGTTCAAACCCAGCCTATATATAGTAACATCCTTTTTTTAAAAAAAGAGTAGACAAGTGCATTCATATGGATTTCTTTTAACTTTGTAAGTTTAAAAAAATTATAAAATATTTCTATCTCTGTAGAGAGAAGTTAGTTACAATTATTAACGGGTTTCTCTCTCCGGCACATGGAGCTGTCAATCAATCCTCGGCATTGTCTGCACTCTCCCAGAGCAGGGGAAGGGTTTGTTAGCTATGTGGTTTGGGGTTATAAGTCACAGCTCTAAGGTGTTGTTTACACACGAAAGCAGCCCCAGGCTGTGCAGTGGGGTCTACAAGCCGTCCAGGTCTGCGAGTGGTCTGAGTGCTTGGGTGGGTGACTTGGATGCCAGGGCTGGGGGAGGGAGAGACCTGCCTGTTTACCTTTGGACCGGGCAGCTCCTATTTTAATTGGGAACCACAAACTAAAAATCTTTATCCCAAACCCCAATCAAGCTAATATCTGGAAGAAACAGAGGCCCTGCCATTCTGCGTTCCCATCAAAGCCAGGCTCTGGTTTGAGGGCCTCTAGGGCTTTAGCCTCAACGCAGAGCCCTCTCCCCACCCTGACCCCAGCACTCACCTGTGCAGAGGCTGAGGAGGAGAGGCCAAGGCTCCATGGACTGTGGCGGGGACTGAAGGCCGAGTGGTCGCCTGTGCTGCTCACTGCCACTCTGGCTGGGCACTCAGCTGCTAGAGGGTTTGGCGAGCACTTCGGCCCAGTGGAGCTATTGTTTTACACCACCTGTTTGCTGCAGTGACAGCTGGGCTGCCCTCCGCCTGGAGGCTGGGGGGTTGCCAAAGGCTTCATGCCCTTACAGATGTGCCTCACTTGACACGATTTTGGACCCCTGGCAAGTTGAGTATGAACTGGATTACGTTTTAAACGCACCAGGAGTCAGGTCTTAAAACACTTGGAGTAAGGAAGAAGTTATTTTGAATGGTGAACAACCCCCTTCCTTTCATGTAAACCAGAGCTCCATCTCTGTGGGTTGATTTGATTAGGGTCATTTGGTCTGAGTAGATAGTCAGCTGTTTGTGCTAAACCACAAACGTCCTCATTCTACACACATGAAAATTCATTTCCTCTGCTTCAGCATTAGGCGGAGGGTGCCTGGGGCTTTGGGGACCGAATGAATTCCAGACAAATGTGGTTGGTGTTGAATCTGCTGCAGAGTCCCTCATGTTTGATTGGGTTTGGTCTTTAACAAAGATGGCTTCTTCCATAAAACTGGTTTTACTGGCCCCTGCAGGGTGTCTGTTCTAACTCCTGTCTGTGTATCAGACATTACCTATCCCACCGGGGCTATTAGCTGGAGCAAATCGCCCACCTCTCCTGTACTGTTATTCGAGTAAAGAGTGATTACCGGGAAACAGCGTCCCACCACATCAGCAGTTGTTCCAGTTTCCTGCTTCCTTCCATCCGTTCCTCTGCCTACTCTCACTCAGGGAAGCCAAGAGCAGAGTGGTTCAGCTTTTCAATTCCTTTGTTAAAAAAACACTCTAAGAAATAGCGGTTTGTAATGGCTCAGTCTGAGGAGTGTTTTTACTCAAAACGAGCTTCTTTGCATGGTTTGAAGTTAGAGATACCCTGCCTGTTCCTCTCTGGCCCTTTTGCAATTGGATCAGGTGAGAAAGTTCTCTCATCTTAAGTCCAGGTCAGCATCCTGACAGATCCCCCCGTTCCAGTGGGTGCAAACAAATAATTAGAGAAGGGGCTTGGAGGGTAGAGCAGAGAGCTACAAGCTCATGTTATTTATATTTTTCTGTTTCGATTGCAGGAGATCAGTTAATTGTTCATGGAAAAATATTGGTTCTCTACTTTCCATAGTACAGGCCTGCAGCTGTCTAGCTGCGGAATGCATCCCCCTGGCCCGGCCAGCCCTGGCCAGCCCCTTGCATTGAAATAACTTAGGGGACCTGGAAAAATAGAGTCGGACCCCCACTTAGGTTAATTAAATTGGTAATTTATTTTACCTGCTGCAGGGGCTGCTGCTCCGAGAGACAGTCAGCACTCAGTGAGAGTGTGAGTTACCTTTTATAGGCTTTGTGTAAGCTTATTACAAAAGTGAAACGTGGCTGGTTAAAGGGGGTTACAACTCAGGTAGTCATAGATACAGCAATGGAACAATAATACAGTTTCAGTTGACAATGGATACATTTCATATCACAATGGTTATGGTTATACAACAGTAATTAATCAAGTCTCAGTGAGTTTTCCACCATTGT
>CAUYTI010012678.1:0-12400 GCA_963575145.1 Galago senegalensis
AGGAGGGGAGGTGAGGGTGCAGGGGAGGGGAGGGGAGATGAGGGTGCAGGGATCAGGAGGGGAGGTGAGGGTGCAGGGGCTAGGAGGGGAGGGTAGGGTGCAGGGGCTGGGAGTGGAGGGGAGGGTACAGGGGCTGGGAGGGGAAATGTGGATGCAGGGGAGGGGAGATGAGGGTGCAGGGGCTGGGAGGGGAGGGGAGGGTGCAGGGACCGGGAGGGGAGGTGAGGGTGCAGGGGAGGGGCGGGGAGATGAGGGTGCAGGGACCGGGAGGGGAGGTGAGGGTGCAGGGGCGTGACTTGGTGCTAGGCAGGCCAACCTGCAAGTGAGCCAGGTCTCCGTGTCAGGACCTGTCCAGGTGTTCGGGCACTCAAACAGCCACCCTGCCTCATGTGGAATGTACAGTGGGGTGCAGTATCCGCACACATTCACATACCAGTTTGCTTTATACACTTTCTGCGCCACACAGCACTCACAGTGCATGTATTCTTATACTTGGAGGATACACAGAATGCCCTAGAATTACACAGGTAGGTGTCTGAGACTTTCTTGTCTCCGCCTTGGTGCCAGAGGCAGCCTCATTTCAGCCCGGCACATCCCAGTGTGGGGGTTTGGTGATCAGCACCTTTCTTCCATGCTCCGAGGGAGTAGTACTACGGAGGGGACCAGCACAGGGCTGGGCAGACACCACCCCCCCGTGCCTGACCTGTGGGGAGCCCCAGATAAACCTATGGGAGATTCTGCCGCGGTGTCCACAGCTGCCTCCGTGTTTCCTGTATACCAGCATCCCGTGCCTTCAGAGGGGCGTCCCAGCGTGGACCCCAGACTAATTCTTCATAACATAAGGACTTTACCTGAGTTCCTCCTTCCTTCCTCTTTCTCTAGAGAGCAGGGTTTGCTCGTCATTGGCCTGGAAATTTATTTCCTGATTCACCCACTCCAATCTCAGGAAGTTTCAGAATCTGACAGAAAATTGCAGGGCCTCCTGGGATCCGTGTCCACAGGTATCTCCTCAACTCTGCTGTTTGAGGCCTGGGAGGGGCACGTCAGAGGGTGGTGGCCCCGAGGCGCCACTCCCAGACCAGCTGGGCAGGCCAGTGGGGTCCAGCCAGCAGGGAAGTTGGGGGCAACATCACAGCTCCCCATAGAAGGGACAGTGGAGCTCTCCCGCCAACCTCCACATGCTGTAGGCAGAGCAGTGAGGAAGCAAATAAGACTAGGAGGCAGGAGGGTGAGGGCAGTTCCTGCTTCCTGTGCTCTCAGTGCTCTAAAGACGCCTGGAATGCTGAACCACCAAGCACCAAGCTGCTCCTCGCTGCTGGGAGATACCTGGTCAGGATCTGGGAGCCTCTGATCACAGCACTTCACTAGCCAATCTATATGTAACCTTGACTGGAGCATGCCTCTGTCTGGGGACACCTTACTGAATACGTATTGCGGACTCATTAGCACCCAACTCCCAGCCAGCAGCATGGGAGATGCCTGCAGGCAGCTTCTGCCCAGGTGCCTTCTCTACAAGGCATGTCACAGCCCTCTGGCCTTACAGACAGCACACTGCCCCTCAGAACAACACTTTGGGGCATTTTAAGGCGAGAAATCATGAGGCCAAGGGAGGTGGTTTGCCTGAGCTCAGGAGTTTGAGACCAGCCTGAGCAAGAAAGACATCCCTGTCTCTAAAAATAGCTGGGCGTTGGGATGGGTGCCTCGTAGTCCCAGCTACTTGAGAGGCTGAGGCAAGAGGATCTCTTGAGCCCAGGAGTCTGAGGTTGCTGTGAGCTGTCACACCACAGCACTCTACTGGGAGCAACACAGTGAGACTCTGGCTAAAAAAAAAAGTAAAAGAAAGAAAAAAATAAGCAAACAAAAGAAGGAAAATCACTAAAAATAGTTTACGTGGAAAGTATGACACTACGCAGACCCCAGGAGAGATTTGCTGTATAAGGGCTGATGCGTGAAGCAGAGTGTCACGTCCTCTGTGTGCTGGGCTGTGCCCCTCTGCCCACACCTGCACGGCCAGGAATCACTGCAGATAGCAGGTGAACCCACAGACGCAGAAGCCAAGGACATGGAGGGTCATTCCCTGGGCCTCCTGGGAGAGCAGCGTTCCTGGTGAGCCTCTGCGTGGCCGGATGTCGTCCTCAGTGAACGGCGTAGTCTGCTGTGTTTCACTGCCGTCCACACTACGGAGCACGAGGTCCACTGAGGGAGAGGGCCGGGCAGAGCCCTGTCCAGCCGTGACTCTGCGTGCCAGGCAGGCATTTGGAAGACAATGTCTGTGGTAATGATTCTGCAGCCAGAACTCAACGTGAGGACAAAGGACTGCTGGGCTCCTTCCTGAATCTATAAAGCCTCAGGCTGAACATTTTCCTATTGAGATCTGAACTAAATATAGAATGCTGTGTCTAAATTTAGTCCTGTGAGTCTCTCTATTCAATTCTGGGTCTTTTCACTGTCACCAACCACACTCCCCGTGGAGATTTGATGATGCAGTCCTTTGATGGGAGCTGGAATCAAGTGCTCTGTCTCAGGGCTCAGAGTCTGGGGGCCGCACAGGCAGGAGGAAGGCCCTGAAGACCCCCTGCAGGAGCGGGGAGAAAGACCACCACGAAGGGAAGGAGGCCTCTCCTACCTGGGCTTTTATTCTTTCTGATTTCTCCTAGAGGAAAAATCATGTGAACCACAGTGGTAAAAATAGCACCAATCAAGGAATGGAAAACAATTGTGCATGTTTTGTGGGACGACGGCATAGGCTGGGAAAACTGATTCATTCTGGAAAGAAATGGAAATTGTAATTAATTTAATAAACAGCTTGAGGCAAACAATTAGCCTTTGGGGAAGGGATTAATATATGTTCACTTGGAACAGTACTTCTCAGTTCTGATTAGGGTTACTGCCAAGCAGTGAAGACCCAAAAATGGGAAAAGAAAGAAGAAATGAGAAAGTAAAAGTCCAGATGTGGCACGAGGTCTGCAGGAGTCCAGACTCTCTCCTGATTCCTGCTCCACTCCCCCCCAACACCCCCCCCACCCCATCCCTCTCCTGATTCCTGCTCCACTCCCCCCCCCCCCGCCCCCGTCCCAGGGGAGCTCAGGGTTCGGAATATGCTACAACCACAAAATCCACTATTAAAGGGGAAAACACCTAAACTCAGTAAAATAATTTAAAGAGTTTATTCTGAGTCAAGGCCTGTGACTGTGGCCCAAGGAGCCCAGCCGCATGGGAAACACAATGAGATTCTTCATTTTCTAACATTTTGAAATCATGACAAATGAATAAGATGCACGAAAGTACTCAAGGGACAAATTTATCAGAGTGAAATTGCCATTAGAAGTTTGTCAGCAATTCTACTTGTAATGCATGTTGCCAAACTGCTCTCTGTAAAGCTGTACAGGTTTACACTTTACCAAAATCGCAGGCGTCGTGTGGGAGGGCTCCTCTCCTCACGCACCTGTCACTACCTTTCCGCTGGAAGGAGTGAAGACCGTGCTGCATTCAGCTGTGTTAGTGTCTCTCTGAGTGAGGCTAAGCGCCTTTTCAGATGTGGAGGACCCATTTCTGTTTCCTTTTCTGTGACCTAACCACTTACAGACTCAAAACATTTACCGTTGAGTTGGGAATCTTTTCTTTAAGTTGATTTGTAAAAGCTCTTTGTATCCTAAGGAAAGTACCAGTTTTTGTGATGTAGCCTGGGAATATTGTTCCCTATTGGTCCTTTGAGTTGTTAGTACTTTTTGTGGGTGGGGTGGGGGAGCTTCATTCAAAAAGTTATGCATTTGCGAAGTCAAGTTTATTAATCTTTTCCTTTTACCAGTTTCAGTCACTTGTAAAGTTCTTACTTTGAGTTTTAAAAAAGTTTTATTTTTTTCCTATTAGTTTGTGGTCTTATTTATGGTGTCTAAAGTGTCGATCTACGTGGGATTTAACCTGATGGAAGCTGGAATGCACAGCTCCTCAGTTGATTCGATGTATTTCTTAAATAACACACTTCCCCCCATTTACTTGAAGAGCCACCTTTATCGTATGTTAAACTTCCATGTGTGTTTGGGTTTATTTCTAGACTTTCAAACCGTGGTGGATCTGTCTGCCAAATACCAAGCCACGCTCAGTGGTCATTACTCCTATCAGGTGTGTCTGACTGTTTACAGGGACCAATCCTGTTAGTCCTTGTTTTGCTTTTTAAAATATTCTTAGCTAGTCCTGGGTGTTTTTCCAGCTTATCTCATCCTTTCCTCTAAAGAAGAATACTTTAGTGTTTTTATTGAAATCGCATTAAACGTGTAGATTAATGTAGAAAGAACACACATCTCTGTGATTCATGTATCATCCTATTAAAAATGTAATTTTCTTTCGTTTATTGAAGCTTACTTCATGCTCTCCATATTTAACATTTCTGTCAATTATTTCAATGTATGATGAACCAAAATAAAAACTTTTTTTTTTTTGAGACAGAGCCTCAAGCTGTCCCCCTGGGTAGAGTGCCGTGGCATCATAGCTCACAGCAACCTCTAACTCCTGGGCTCAAGCGAGTCTCCTGCCTCAGCTTCCCAAGTAGCTGGGACCACAGGCGCCCGCCACAATGCCTGGCTATTTTTTTTTTGGATGCAGCCTTCACTGTTGTTTGGCGGGCCCAGGCTGGATTCAAACCTGCCACCTTAGGTGTATGTGGCTGGTGCCTTAGCCACTTGAGCCACAGGGGCCAAGCCCCAAAATAAAATCTTAACCTCCCCTTCTAGCTGACTGAATGGACCAGCAGTTCTCAACCTGTGGGTCATGATCCCTTTAACAATGAAAAATATATCAGACATTAGGAAGGTTGAGAACCACTGAAACAGATGCTCTCTAGGCCAAGGGGACGCCAGGACCCCCAGCTGCTGGCCCCTGAGCAAGGTCAGACCCACCCTCTTCACCATTGCTCCCTTTTGGAGATATTCTTTGTAACAGGAAGACACTAAGTCATGAGCAGACCCAAGGCCGTGCAGGACAAAGCTTGAAGGCACCTGTGGGGGTCTCAGTCAGGGTCCCCTGTGGCTCATCGGCAGCCTTATCTTACTTTAAAAATTCCAGGCCTTTAGACAAAGCTTCCTTTCCTTAACCAACTGCAAATCAGAGTCTTTGAACCCACCTCTAACCTGTAAGGCTCCACTGCGAGACGTCCTGCTTTTTCACGCCCTCGCCCTGCTGACTTTCAATCTCACACCTGATTCTTGTCTCCAAAAGTCTAAAACCAAACCGTCACTTGGCTGCCGTGGGCACAGCTTCTCCAAATCTCCTGAGAACACGTGCTCCAGTGGTCAGTCACACATGCTTGGCTCTGAGTAAGCCTTTTAATATTCTACTACGGAGTTTGTTTATTCCCCCATTAATAGCATTTTACTATTTTTCTACTCTTCTCCCTCATTTGTGGGCTCTGCTTCTAAGCCACTGCCTGGTGATTTCCCTGTGGGAGGCCATTCCAGATCCGCCGAGAAGCGAGAATTTTGATTCCAGACCCGCTGAGGAGCAAGGGGAATTTTGATTCCAGATCCACCAAGCAGCAAGGAGAATTTTGCCCACTTTTGTTTTCTTGTATTTCCTGAGCTCCTCACACTTTGGGCAGTGTCCTACCCAGGCAAAGCCCGCCCCTCCTGGTGGTTATTTCCACAGTCCTGCCCAAAACGTTGCCTCTTCTGCCAAGGCCTGACCAGGTCCAGGGGCTCTGGAGCGTCTGTGGCACCTGCCCGCTGGTGCCCTGTGGTGGGTTTAGGCTCCATCGTGCCGGAAGAAGCCGTGTTCTTACTCCATGCTGGGAAAGGGGTCATTACCAACTTAACCTTCTTCTTAAACAGAAACACGTGAATTTGCTCCAAAACAATTTCCTGATCCTCACTTCATCTCTGCTCTTCCCTCTGCAGGCCCCGCCACGGCCACAGTGCAGCCCGATCCCCACAGCCATGGACCTGAGCAAGCTGCAGCCACCACCCTGTCACCACCCTGGGTCTCCTCAGCGTGTCCCGCTGGCCTCCCAAGTGTACACTGAAGACTGGGTGACCTTGATTTCCTCGAATCTATTTCCACACTGTGTACTGACTCTATGGGGTCCCGTCCCTGTTGGGTAGGCTTGGTGTCTCTAAGCAGGCACCAACCCAAGGGGCATCCTGAGCTCCCTCACACTCCACACCGCCCCCCTGAACCACACCTGCAGACGGCCTTTGCTAGGGATGTGGTACCTGAGGCAGGTGCCTGCCCGCAGGGGTGTTGGCCTGGCATTCTGCCTCTTAGTCTCTGCTGTGTTCTGCATCCTTATTTGCTCAGAAACACAGAGACAAGCTAAGCTGATGAACCTGCCTGGAAAGGCTTTCACAGGCAAAGGACACAGGAGAATCACGGGGCTCTCCACGGCTGCACCTGGACCCCCTCGCCTTCCCACCTGCCCTGACCCTCTGCTGTGTAGCCGAGCACTTCCCACCAGCAGCACACAACCCCCCCAGGCCGATGGGGAAGGAGCCTGGGAAACAGGGACAGCCCAGCACCCACACCTGCCTGGCACTGACTGCAGGAGCCAGGTCCAAACTCACCACAGCCAGTGCCTGGTCTTTTATGAAGAACAGTATGACGTGTTTATAAATAATAGGTAATTAGATGCACTTTTTCTAAAGAAGTTGTTCTCCTACCAGTGTGATTTCTCATCTACTGAAGAGCTACATCTGTAACCAACACAGAGACCACAAGTGGAAACCCCCTTCCCATAAGGCGTGGTTTAGAGCACAGTCCCATGGACAGAGTCGGGCTGCACAGATGCGTGACCCGCTCACCCTGGGGCAGAGCCTCAAGTCCCACAGAGACAGAGCCCGACACAGCCCCCCACCCCCGTGGACTGCCAGGGACAGTCACACACAACCCTGGGAGGACAGGGACCCCGGAAATTTCTCGGGTAGAGACAGTCTACGGAGAGTGGCTGAGATGGATGACAGACACACCGAGTCGGAACTAACTGCAGAGAGGCGTCAAGGCCTGTTATAGAAGTGGACAATTGTTCTAAGGAACAGGTCATCAGAATATGTTATCATCACTTGGTGTGAAATTCCTCAAGTGGCCATAAAATGTGAGGAAACACTGAATGGGGTGTGGTGAGAGGGTGGCGTGGTCCTGGGTCGGCCCCAGGAGGGCCCTTCTGCCATGGACGCTCATGTTCTCCTGTCTGGCCTTTCCTTTCTTCCACTGACTCTTCCTGTGTTTGCTTAGAGAAGAATTCTTCAAGTTCATTTCCCCATAATCGGGGCTAACTGCTCAGGTGATACCCATGATGCTGAACTCTGCTCCCAGAGAGGTGCTCGGGCAGCCTGATCCTGTTTCTCACCTACTAAGACCTGACGAAGCAGGAAAAGTGACTAAATAAATGAGGCCGTCTGGTGGAGGGCCGGACAGTTGGCTTCTGTTGTTCCTATCCCAGCCCCAGGACATTAACCAGGGAGCAGCGTCCAGCAAGGTCTTGGATTTGGATTACAAATTGCCTGCCCTGAAGAGGAGGAGATGGGATGTGTTCTAGGAGAATATTTCCCTGCGGCTGAGGAGTAGCAGACCACAGCAAGCCCTGGGCCCAGCTCCCCCGAGGGTAAGTAGGACCACCTGGCTCCCAGGCCAGCAGACTGGGTTGCCCCAGGGTGGGTGCTGCTGGAGAGGTCTGGCCAGAGGAGCTTGCTTCCTGTCTGGGTGGGGACAACTGTCTTGTGTTCCTGGAGGATGGGGATTCTGCCTCCAGAGATCACAGAGTGTTGCTGCCATTGCTGTTCCTTGGTCTCTCCCCTGTTGTGAGGAGACCTGCTTTCTAGGGGTCTTGCTTAGGCTCCTAAGTCTGTTGCCTGCAGACAGAGGAGGCTGCGATCGCATCCTTTTGTTTCATGATTTAAAGACATGGAGGGGACTGAGAAAGAAATAGGAAAAGGACCTACAGTGTTAGGAAAAGTGGAGTCATAAAAAGGGCAGGAATGGGGTCCAGTGAGTTTTAGAGAGTGCTCCAATGCAGAGTGCTGAACCCAGCTTGAACGAATGGGTGTTTTCTTTGACCTGGAAAGAATAGAGACATGGGCAAGAGAGCTGTGCCTCTGAGGACGTGGGACCCCATGGGAAAGAAACCATCTGAGGTGATGGGGGAGGGACGTGGATTTAACCAAACTGATGTGTTTTACCTGAAAAAGATGATGGCTGCTGGGAAGGGGCATCCCTTAGTGTCCTCCTTGGCTCCGCGGTCCAGACTTCAGGAACTGGATGGGTGGATGGGCAGCTCCACTGATGGTGACTTTTCCAGAGTCCTGAGAACTGGGGATGATGTTTCTAGTTCTATAAATCCCGTTTAGTTGAGGAAACATTGTTTGGAAGTATGAAGGAATTTTTTTATTTTCTGGCAAAGGGGCTGCCCAGGAAGCCCAAGGTGGCAGTAAATGGCACTTTCAGAAGGAAGTCTACTGTGTTGTAAGAGTTACCAAACTGACTGTGAGCTTTGGCCCACTGATTCCAGTCTCCTGAATTTTTCTAAGGTTAAAGAGCAAAAAAATTATTTGAAAATATACACCATACATTTACAATAGACAACAATTGGTAAAAATAAGTGAAAGGCACCAGGAACACACATGTCTTTGTTGTTTTGAGGCTGACAGAATGAGAAGTGTCGTGACGTGTCAGATGAACAGTGCAGGTGTCAGTGTGGGTGACACCCAGGTCACAGATACCAGAAGAATTAACTTGCACAGAGTGGAAGCTGAAAAGGAATGAGCCTTCTCTTTCTTCATCTGATAATTGGGTGCAATGGTGTTTTATGGTAACTTCTGATTTATTTCGATTTATATTTTGTCTCTTATTTTATTTTATTTTGAGATGGAGTCTCACTGTGTGCTCTCAGTAGAGCACTGTGGTGTCATAGCTCACAGCAACCTCAGACTCTTGAGGTCAAGTGATCCTCTTGCATCAGCCTCTCGAGTAACTGGGACAACAGGTGCCTGCCATAATGCCCAGCTAGTTTTTCTACTTTTGGTGACAACAGAGTCTCACTCTTGCTCAGGCTGGTCTCAAACTCCTAAACTCAAGCAATCCACCTGCCTTGGCCTCCCAGAGTGCTGGAATTACAGGTGTGAGCCAGCATACTTGGCCTTCTACCTTTTATACCTGTTTATCCTGCCCTGTGATAGGCAGGATTCTAAGTGCCCTGGAGATCCCTCCATAGGACAGAAGCCCATGACCCTCCACTTGCATGAGGACAGAACTGAGTATGGGATGGCCAACTCTCCACCCTCAGGTTAGCTGAGGGAAGACTGACCTTAGATCCTCTGCCACCTCACAGCAGTGAAGCTGAGGCCCAAGGGAGCTTCAGGGAGCTGAGTGCACCCCCAGTCAACAGCAGAGAAGATGGGTTATCAGTCCTGACCCCCAGGGAGCTTGGAAAAGGACACTGAGCCCCAGATGAGGGGCAGCCCCGGCTAATGTCACGGTTTCAGGTGGGGCAGACCCCAAGCAAGGTACTAGCCCCCCACCCTGTCCAGACTCCCGACCCACAGTCTGTGAGAGGATGACTGTGTGGTTGTCACGCAGTGTCACAGCACACAATATGACACACACCAACTTCCTGTTTCTTTTTATTTCCTAACTTGAATTGCTTGAGATTAATTGGATTTTTTTTCTATTTTTCTGTCTCTACTGATGAAAGGGTTATCAATTATGTTTCTAGTTATAGTTATTAACACAGGAACAGTGAACTTGTCTCCAAGTGTGATGGTCTTCCACAGCTTTCCCTCTGGAGTTGCGGTTGGAACTGAACACTTGGATCCATTCCCTCCGTCCTGAGTTACACACTGTCGCTGCCACGGTTTGACTCCAACTTGGTTATTTTCACAGGGCAGGATAATCATTGCTCTCTGCAGGGCCAGAGTTTATAGGGTTCCCCTTCACACTTCCTGCGTCCTGCCTTCTCTGAGCTGCCTTCCTCTCAGACCCTGCAGCTGGGATCACATCTCCTGTCTGATGTCAGACTTAGTGCATCCACTTTCCCTCTGTGTCTGAAGGGCGATTTTCAGCACATGGTAATTTTGTGTCAGTACATTGAAGACAGAATTCCATGTCTGCAGGCTTCCACTGGGGCTGCTGGCCACGTCTTTAGTGCCTCCGGCCCCTTCTCACTGGGTGCTTTCTGGACATGTCCCCTTTTGCTGTTCTGTTGTTCTTTACGCTGTATCTAGGTGTAATTTCTCTTTTCATTATGCTGACGGCTTCTTCAATATGTGGGGTGCTGTCTTCCATCCATCCTGGAAACACTCAGCTATGGTGTCTTTAAGTTCTGTCTCGGCCCAGTCCAGTCTCTTGTTTTTATTCTGCGATTATGTCACACTTGAATGACGTCCTCTCTGGTTTTTAAGTCCCCTTCCTATTTTCTGCTTCTGTGTTTCTCTGTGCTGTCTTCTAATCTCTTCACATCGATGTCTTGCAGTTTGTTAATTTTATCAGCTGACCTACTATGCTTTTAAACCCATCAACTAAGTGTTTAATGTTAATTATTATATTCTCTTTTAGAAGTTTTGTTTGGTTTCCCATCTTCATGGCACCTGTCTTTTTACTTATATTTTGTGTCTTTCATTTATTTAAATGTGTTAAATAAACTTTTATTTTACATATATCATAATTTCCAATGCCTTCAAATATTTTTTGTTCCATTTCCTTTTAAAGTTTTCATCTCTGCTCAAATTCCCATCAGTTCATGAATGTTGTTGATCTTTTTCATTAGTGCCTTTGATGGATTTAATTACAGGTATGTGATAATTCTGACATATCTAAGTCTGGTTCTCAATCTGATTGCTTTGTTTCCTGACCATAAATCACGCTCCCTCCATCCTTCTTTCTCCCTCCCTCCCCCCTTCCTCTTACGTCTTTTGGGTGATGTTGCGATGAGGTCTGGGAACAATGCTGAGTCAGTAACATTCGTGCTTGGAAAGCAGCACATCTCTTATTTTGCTTCTCCATTAAAGGTTCAGTTCATCTAGTCAGGAGTTGAGGACGGGGCTGCTGTGCCGGGGGATTTTTCTCAACATCTCCTTCATTCTCAGTGTTGGGACCTCTCCCAGGCCCCTGCCCCTCCCGTGGGACACTGCTATGTCTACTGCGCAGCCCCTGCCAGCCCTGTGGGAGTCGCAGGCTCCCTGTTGTCCTGGTCCATACTCAGTCTTGGGCGGGCACCGCCTCCCTGGCCCTGGGAGGGCACAGTGGTCTCAGTGACTTTTACTCTGTCTGGATAGTAGATCTGTGCTGATTCAGATCCAGCATGGGTTCCTGCCCCTCATCCAAGGTGGGAGGTTTTCTTTTTCCCTCCCCCCAGCCACAGTGTGTCCCTGTGTGCCTCAGGAGGGACCTGGTTTATTGTTCCTCTCCCTCACCTGGGGGGATAGCCATTCCCCACCTCCCACCCACACCTGGCAGGAAGCTTTGCTTGTTTCCTTTGCTGCCCTTGTGTCTTTTGTGAGAACCAGTGAAGGTGAGTGGAACAGAGCCAGGGGTGGGTGTCAGGTCCCCCCATGCCTCTGACTCCTATAGGTTCTGTTCTCACCTCAGCCCACACTCAGCTGCAAGCTCCCCATTCACCCTATCATCCATTTCACCCACAGGCAGCCCCGTCCTCTCCCTGGGCACTCCCAGGGGAGGGAAACTCACGTCCTGCCTCTTCCTGGAGGTCCTCATCTATCTTTAGTTTTCAGCAGGTTGATTGATCTGCTGCATAGCTCTCTGCTGGTTGAAGGACAGTCATGCTTACAGATGATCAGCTTCTCTTGTCCAGGTGCCAGCAATGCTCTTCCCAGCTTTTTGTATCTGTTGTTCAACTTCTAGCCACTGCTCACCATGTGCACTTAGCGCACAGTACATTTTCTCCTAGTCCTTTAACACCTCTGTGAATAAAATAAATGTCATTTTTCACACTTGTAGCTCTGAATAAATGCCTAGGAGGGGAATTTCTGGGTTGAAGGGCAGATACATCTGTGAGGTTGTATTTATTGCCATAATAACCTCTGCAAAGGTTACAGGGGCTCAAACGCACACAACTCCCATCAATGCCCCTGTATACTTTTTATTTCTAGCAAATTTTAATTTGCTTTTCTCTTATTATAATGAGATTGTAATAATGAGCTTCTTTCATATATTAAAAGCTGTTTGCATTGGAGTATACGCTTAAAAATGGCTAAGATAGTAAATTTCGTTGTACGTTTTTCACGTGGAAGGTGAAGTAAGGGAAATGGATGACGTGATGACACCCCAGACAGAAGCCTGAGCAGGTGCCCAACAGCAGTTAGTGAAGGGACAAGTCACTGGCACTTCGGACAGAGGGAGCACGGTCGGGGAAAGACACACACATCAGCCACCACTCACGGGCACTTCCCAGCCGCAGCCTCAG